>MJUU01067338.1:155184-171469 GCA_002080025.1 Modiolus philippinarum | reverse complement strand
GAGATTCAAAATAATCAAAAGTTTTCTCATCCATGTCAGTAGTCATCAGAATATAATGCTGATTTTGTGGTAACAAATCTTTACACTAAAAACAAAGAAAACAAATAAACAAACTCAACTACATGTTATTCACAAAAATATTGTTTCCATTAGCCATATATTCCCCATCACTCTGGAAATTGGAAACCCCACATATAAAACCTTCCTTTGATCATGTGCAACATTTATAAAAAAATCTGTGTTTTCATACAACATAGAGCTTATTCTAATGATATGCATTTTTTCCAATTAAAAATGCATGGGTGTTCCTTGGAACACTTGTGTTGCCTGCACTGTATGTATTAAATAATTCCAGTTTTGTTATAATGACAAAGGAGTTGCAGATAATGGAGGCATACCCTATAGATTTCAATAAGCTCAAATGACAAAGTCCAAAGAGAGCTAGAAAATCTAAAAAAAAAAAAAANGGGCTTAAGCTTGTGCCAACAAACATCATACTAAAATTTGATAACAATCCGTTCACTAGAACTAAAGTTATGCTGTCCACAGACGCCGACACCGACGCCAACGCCGACGCCAACGCCGACGCCGACGCCAGCGCCATACCATAATACGACCGCAAAATTTTTGCGGTCGTATAAAAATTAGGTTCTCTGTAAATTTATTATTTTGGCCCCCTTCGGCCCCTCATAGCTCGGAAACGGTAAGAGCTACGCAAAATCCGTTGACATTCTGAAGAAAGCTTACATCAAGAGGAATCCAAAGAAAAAATCCCATCGAAATCCGATGAAAAATAAAAAATTTAGGATATCTGTAAATTTATGATTTTGGCCCCCTTTGGCCCCTCATAGCTCGGAAACGGTAAGAGCTACGCAAACTCCGTTGACATACTACTGAAAGCTTACATCAAGAGGAATCCAAAGAAAAAAATCCCATTGAAATCTGATGAAAAATAAAAAGTTTAGGTTATCTGTAAATTTATGATTTTGGCCCCCTTTGGCCCCTCATAGCTGGGTAAGGAAACAAGTTACCAAAAATCTAATAGTAAAGCGCTATGTTAATTTTTCATAAGGAATCCTTTGGAAAAAATTGCATCAAAATCGGACTAAAAATAAAAAAATTAAATTTTTGAAATTCGCCCCTTTTGGGCCCATTTATCTTGTGAACGGTACATGCCACGTGAAATCTGTTGGCATACTGCAGATTTGAAATTTTCTAAGGAGTTTACTGAAAGAAACCCCATCAAAATCCGATAAATAATAAAGATTCTACAGTCAAATATGTGAAAACACCTAATTTAACCCCTTTTGGCCCCTTTTTCTTTAACGGGTGGAGCCACAAACCCGAAATTAAAACCCGGGATTGCCATTATGCCAAGAAACCACATAATGAAATTTAAAGATGATCCGTCCACTAGAAACAAAGTTATGCTGGCCACAGATGCCGGAGACTGCGCCATACCATAATACGACCGCAAAATTTTTGCGGTCGTATAATAATGATTTCACATATTCAGAAATATTGCAATTTGGCCCCTTTGACCCCTTACAGCTTGGAAACTGCAAGAGCTATGCAAAATCTATTGCCATACTACTGAAAGCTTACAATGAGAATAATCCAAAGAAAAAAATCCCATCAAAATCTGATGAAAAATAAAGATTTCACATATTTCTAATAATTGCAATTTTGGCCCTTTGGACACCTTATACCTCGGAAACATTAGGAGCTACATCAAATCTGTTGATATATTACTGAAGGATTAGAATGAGAGGAATCCAGAGAGAACAAGAGCTGTCGGCAAATGGCAGCCAAATATACCCTCGCTCATTGAACCCTGAATCGATATGGTAAGTGAAAAATTAAGATGGTGTGGACACAATAAGGTGTGGACACAATACAAGTATGGACACAATGATATAATCTTCAAGAAAGAACTTTTCACAAGGGTTCCAATGAAAACACTTTGTCTAAATCAGCCAAATATAAAATTCACCTTTTTTTCAGCCCATTTGATATTTTACACATCTACGTATAGTGTTCTTCCTTTGTCTAAAGTTTCATCAAAATCCTTCAAGTGGATTAAGAGGAGTTGTGCGTAAGAGGTAGCCCATAAATAGGGAATCAACGAAAAGTCAAAGTCGAATTATCTCCCCTTCCTGGTTTCAGACAACAATTATATTCCTTCATGCACATCTCCATATAGTGTTCTTACTTTGTGTAGAGTTTCATAAAATTCCTTCAAGTGGTTTAAGAGGAGTTGCGCTTACCAGGTAACCCATACATGGGGAATCAATGAAAAGTCAAAGTGCAATTATCTCCCCTTCCTGGTTTTGGACAATAATTATATTCCTTCATGCACATCTCCATATAGTGTCCTTCCTTTTTGTAAAGTTTTACCTGAGCCGGGACATTTTTAAATTTTTTTTTTCCATATACACTATGCTAGGAAATTTTGTTGAGCCAGGCTTTTTTTTTCTAGTGGACAGGATCCGGGCCAGATTATTTTTTTCAAACAAGATGCTGGTCAGAGAATTTTTTTTTGGCAAAAATCAGGGCCAGAAAATTTTTTTTCTAAAAAATACCAGCCCCCATGAAAATCAAATGCCTTACATGACCACAATTTTTTTGCGGTCATATAAAAAGGGGAGAAAAAGTCTATGGGCAAAAAAAGCCTTCTTTACCCCCTAGAACCGATTCAATAAATCTGTCCCCACCGTCAGTTTGTGACGTGTATATCTTTTGTCAACTTCTGTGTTAAATAAAACACAATGTCATCAAATGTGGACGGTTACAGACAAAATATTGTATACATTAATACACAATGTAGCATTGTGTCATCTTTTTACAAAGGAACTGTCAAATATTGATATAGAAGCAAACTACGAATCAGTCACGACATCACTGCATTTGATTGGTCAGGAAGTTCAGGTAGGGACAGATTTATTGAATCGACCCTAAAAAGATGTTCTGCTTAAAAAGAATTTCTGTGGACTGGTGAAATAAATTCGTTATAAATGAAATTCGTTATATTGTTATCGCCAACCTCGTTATATTATGTTATATAACAAATTCATTCTAACAGATGAACATGTAACATGTATGCTCTCTATATTTTTCAGTTATGGTGTACTTGTGCGTGAGAGAATTTCTCATATGGATATACTATTGATACTTTCAAATTTTGGCAATTATTTTTGTAATTTTCGAATTGTAATCCAGACCACCTGTTTTAAGTGCCCACATCTCACTATTTTATAACGCCAAGTTTTCTTACATTCGACTTGATGAGTGCCCTGTGTTTGTCTATATGTTGAAGGCCTCATGGTGACTTCAAGATGAAGAACAACAATAAAAGCGTTGTTCCTTTGCTTGTTTTTTTACCATGTATTTGTAGAGACTTTGTCTCATGTGCATTTACTCCATATCCTTTTATTCACCATGTAAATCAGGTAGTAATCTGACTAGAGGCTCAGACACTGAGCCTGAATTGCTCACCTGACAAAATGCTTACAGCAGGTGATGAATGTTATGTTTACCCCATAGGGTCCTATGTATAAATGTTTTGTGCTTGCGGTCTTGTTTATTATCAGAGCAAAACAAAACAAGCAATCTAATAAAGGACAGTTGAAATTACTGTCATGACTGTAGGGGTTTCAGAGGAGATGATCAAAATATAAAGTTCTTAAAGTTCTTTATTAACCAATCAAGAGCCCTCAATGGGACATATGACAATACAAAACATACATGATTATATAATAACCACATATCATTAAACATACTGATCATATTGTTATAAATATATTTTATATTTCTATATATATAAATTCATGCAACAATTTATTTCAATATCATGGCAGGGCGCACCCAGAGACGTTATGACTACTGTAAAATAATATTTTATTCTAAATCCCTTTGGGTCAGGTGAGCTAAAAACAAGATCTACAGACGATGATTACGATGACGAACAACAGCACCATTTTGTAATATGACCTCAATTTTTTTCTGAGGTCATTAGTTTAACATGGTCACTAGACCATGAAATTGGGGTCAAGGACCTAAGCCACATGGAAACTTACATGTACCATCCAAAACCAACCTCCATACCAAATTTCATTGATCTACAAATGTATCACTACTAGTTTATGAGAAATTGATCTAATCATTGTAGCCCTACATAGTCTCAAGCCCCTGAAATTTAGGTCAAGGACAAAGGCCATATAGGCATTATAGAAGACTGTCATATACTATTAAAGACCAACCACATACCAAACATCACTGATCTACCATTAAAAGTTTGGGAGAAACTGGCCTACTAAAAAAAACTCAACATGAAAGTTTACGTCTCCGTCATATTTTGCACACATGTCTCGCTTTCCATGACTTACTTCGCCACTGAGACAATAGACAAATTTTAACAAAACACTAATTCATTTGGTTAGGTTGTACTCTTCAATTAAAGATGGAAGCTTTGATTAAATGGTACTACTTCTATACCTCCTGGCATGTGAACATTATTCATGTGGCGTTTCAGTTTTGATCGCTCCTTGAAAAATTTGGAACAAATGTTACAACCAAATGGTCTTTCATTAGAATGAGTTCTTAGATGTATTTTGTACTGTGAAGAAGTCGCAAAGACTTTTGAGCAAATCGTACAGCTATAAAATTTTCCTAATGAGTTACTGTTGGTATTTTGAAATCCATCCTTGCACGCATGGTATCTCATATGAACCTTCCAAAGAGCGAGGGATTTTAATTTTTTTGGACATTTTTCACATTGGAAATTAGCTTCATTGGTGTGTACATTTATCATATGACTTTGCAGGTTACTTTTCTGTCGAAACGATTTTCCACATGTTTCGCATATATATGGTTCACTGTTTTCATGAATTCTCATGTGAATCTCCAGAGCATTCTTGGAAGACAAAAACTTCCCACAAGCAGAGCATTCTACTTTTTCTTGGCTATGAATTTTTAAATGCTGCTTAAGACAATCTCCTCTTCTAAATCCTTTTCCGCAGAAATCACAAACAAAATTTTTTCCTTGAGCATGAACAGTTCTATCATGTTTCTTAAGTATTTCCTTTGTATTAAAATTCTTGTTACATTTCAAGCAAACATTACTTCTATACAGTAAAGAATGGAGTTTTCGATGGATAAGAAGGCCCTTACGTTTATTGAAAAGTTTATTACAAATACCACATACGTGTTTACCATCTTCAGTCTTTCCAGATTTATATGTTTGTACCAAGTTACTAGTACCTGCATCATTTGAATGGCAGTCATGCATTTCAAAATTTTCCTTATTATGAAATACATGTTTGCAAGATTTACATTCCAGTTGAATGTTTTCACATGTTTTTAAATGCCTCAACAAACTGTTTTTGGTGAGGTACTGTCGTGGACAATTTGGGCAAATAAAGATACACCCTTCGTGTATTTTGATGTGATTTTTTAACGTGTCAGAGCGCGAAAACGTTTTGTTGCAGTACTTACATTCATATGGACGAGTATTTGTGTGAATTCTGTAGTGACGTATCAGACCCTTCCTATCATGATATTGTTTGTGACATATGGGACAAGAATTGTCATATCTTTTCAATTTGTCAAAAACTTTATGTTCCTCTAAATGGTTTTGCAGTAAAACATTTGTTGTAAACGAACGCTTACATTTGTGACATTTATTGGAATCAGTCTTATTTTTGTGAGAAGTTAAATGCTCCTCTTTGCCAATATCAGGTTCTATGTAATCGATTGTAGTATCGGAATCATAATTTCCCTCACCACTGATGGAATAATCTTCTTCAATATTTACCTCCGTATTTACAGCTTCCGAAGATACAGATGAAATAAATTCGTCTGAGTTCCTTTTCTCATCATTACTTTCTATTTCTTCCTTTGTGCCAAGATATTCAGTATCTTCTGTTAAATCCGATTCATTTCCCTGCTTGTCGGCTGATGAATGAGTTGACAAACTGTCAGTAGAATAATGTTTTTTTCTATAATGTAAACATTTCATGTTATGTTCTTCAGGAATTCTGTCACATTGAGAAGACATGTTGTCGCATTTGAAAACTAAAGCATTATGAGATTTCTTGTGGAATACTAGATTTTTTCTGTCACAAAAAACTTTTTGACATTTGGAACAAGTATTGTCATTTGCCTCCACTTTATCTAACAAAATTTGTTCCTGTAAATCAGTTGATTGATGACATTGGCTACGCTTATCACAAATAAGGCTTTTATTTTCATTAATGCTCTCGCATAAATTATCCTTTGTTTCAACGTCATCTGAAATGTCTAAAGTTATATGACAAAAACGTTCATCTTTTGCGTCACAATATTTCATGTTTGAGGAATCAACTGCTCCCACTGACTTATTATCATTTAATTTATTTTCAATTTCAAGTGATTCTGCCATTCCACTATCTCCATTCAAATCTTCTTCATATACAAATTGTATTGTTGAATGTGCAACAGGGTTATTTGGTTTCTGATTTTTACACATATCTGTTGTCATGGTAACAGTATCTGAAATATGCAAAAAGATCAGTACTACATTAAATACAGATTAATACATGGGCATTTCCATATTGGCCTGTTTATCATCCCGAGACACCCATATTGGCCAGAAACGAAGTCGAGGGACAATATGGGTCGAGGTATGATAATCAGGTCAATATGGAAATGCACATGTATTAAACTTTTTATTACATACTTCCGACATTTAGAAATGCCAGGCCGATATGGACCGGAAGTCGTTTATTTGCCCAGGCCAATATGGACCGGAAGTCGTTTATTTTGTCTGAGATGCATGAGGAGCATAAAATAACCTATTATTTTTCTGGGGTGTGAAAATATGGACAGTTTACTTCCGGTCATATTGATCATGCAAAAACGCTTTTATTTCTACTAAGTATGTAATAATGACAAATAATCTTTGGAAAGCAGAATTATAAGGCAAAACATAGTTTAAGAGTCCCAAAACTAAAGGCTCCCGGAAGCCTGTATCGTGGCTTATCTGGAATTTGGTTGCCAGGAACCAATATACAAATTGCTGAAACCAAAACATTAATGCAAAAGAAAAAAACTTATTTGAAAAACAAGAAAATCAGCTGCAAGATTTAGTTTCTATTGCAACTAAAAGTTCCACATCTATTGTCATATGAATTCGAGGGTCCATTTTGCATATTCATTAGTTGGTGTAGTATCTATTCATTGACCCACAACTGTAAAACCGAAAACTAATGGCTGAGTTGTAAATTAATACAAATATCTGTATAAATCCCAATATTTATTGCAGATAAAAAACAAGAGCTGTTGTCGAATGGCAGCCAGTTATACCACTGCTCATTTAACCTTGAATCATTATGGTAATGCTAATATAAATGTGTGTGGACATAATACAAGTATGGACACAGTACAAGTGTGGACATAATACAAGTATGGACACAGTACAAGTGTGGACACAATACAATTAAGCATTGGCACAGTTGCAGTGATTAATAAAGTTACCGTCAAATAGGAAGTAGATGGACTTGAAAAGGGGATATACGATACAACTCATCATACTTAAACTTCAGACCAAATATCAATTAAATCATTACTACATACACAAGCTGCGAAAATCCTTGACGAAAAATTTCAATATATTGCTATATAACAGGAAAAAAATAAATAGCTGTGCCAAGAGCGCATGATACGCTGTCCCCACTTTAAAGCAAACTGATTAAATGATTCTTGAAATTAAAAACTCTATATGAACAAGCATGAAAAGGGACTTCTGATATGTATCAATTATTTCATCTGATGTTAAACAGTCAAAAATGTATATTGGTTTAGGGTAGTGATCAATATGTAGACAGAAATTGCAATTTCATACTTTTTTGAAATAATCAAAGTCCTACAACTTTGGAACGAAAAATCCTTCCAAAAAATAAAAAGATAGGGAGCTTTCTTCTGTCATATCCAACAATCTTGCAAAGTTTCAAGAAAAATGAATAAAGCGTTCTTTAGCTAGAATATGACGTGTGGACGAAAATGGTATTTCATGCTTTTTTAAATAATCGAAGTCCCATAACTCTTTAACGAAAAATCCATTGACAAAATAAAATGATAGGGAGCTTCCTTTTGTCATACCCAACAATCCTGCAAAGTTTCAAGAAAATTGATCAAAGCATTCTCTAGTTAGAGTATGACATGTGGACGAAAATTGCAATTTCAAGCTTTTTTGAAATAATCAATGCAAAGTACCATACATGTAACTCTGAAACAAAAAATCTGACGACTAAATAAAATGATAGGGAGCTTTCTTCCGTCATACCTAACAATCCTGCAAAGTTTCAAGAAAAATGTTCAAAGCGTTCTCTAGTTAGAGTACGACGTGTGGACGGATGGACGGACAGATGGACGGACAGCGGTATACCATAATACGTCCCATCAAAGACGGGCGTATAATAATTAAGTTATCGTCAAACAGGAAGTAGTTGAGTTACAGACTTGAAAAGGGAAGACTTTGGACAACTCATTATACTAAAGCTTCAGACCAAATATCAAATCATTACTACATGTATACACAAGCTGAGAAATCTTTGACGAAAAATTTAAATATATGGCTATATTGGGTAAAAATCAAAGTTTGGTCAAACAGGAAGTAGATGAGTTACGGACTTGATAAGGGGAGACACAATACAACTCATTATACTTAAGCTTCAGACCAAATATCAAATCATTACTAAATACACAAGCTGAGAAATCCTTGACGAAAAATTTCAATATATGGCTATAAGTGGAAAAATCAAAGTTATCGTCAAACAGGAAGTAGAAGAGTTATGGACTTGAAAAGGGGAGACAAAATACAAATCATCATACTAAAGCGTCAGACTAAATATCAAATCATTACTACATACATAAGCTGAGAAATCCTTACGAAAAATTTCAATATATGGCTATAATGGGAAAAAATCAAAGTCATTGTCAAACAGGAAGTAGATGAGTTAGGGAATTGAAAAGGGGATACACCATACAACTCATCATACTAAAGCTTCAGACCAAATATCAAATCATTACTACATACAGAAGCTGAGAAATCCTTGATGTAAGATATTCCGGACAGACGGATGGACAAGGGTAAAACAGTATACCCCCCTCTCCTACAAAGGGGGGTATAACAAAGAAAACTTGAAATATGCAAATTTTTGTCATTTTTTTGTTTATGCCAATTTTTAGCTCACCTGGCTATAGCTACGGTAAGCTTTTGCCATCACTTGGCGTCTGTCATCAGTTGTAAACTTTTTTTCAAAAATCTTCCTCCTGAAACTACTGGACCTTTTTAAACTTATTTTGGCCTGGATTATAACCAGGGTAGTTTAAAACAAGTGTGGACCCAGTGTCTCGCCCGTCCTTCCTTGGTCACAAAATTGATGTGCAAACTTAAACTGCCTAAATCAGATAACTTAACATGTTCTCTAGACTGTGAAATTAGATTAACTGACGAAAATAATAATATAGCAGACTGTTATGTATCATCCAAAACCAAAATGCCAAATATCAGTGACATGCCACTGATAGATACTGAGAAACCAAACATGTTCACTAGACCATGAAAATAAGGTCAAGGACTAAAACAAAATGGCAGGTTGTCACCTTCCATCTAAGACAAACCCACATACCAAACATTAATAGATACTAGATACATGAAATTGAGGTCACAGGCAAAAACTATATAGCAGACTGTCATAGTAACTACTAAAGACCAACATATATACAAAATTTCATTGACCTACCACTTGTAGTTACTGAGAAAATGGCCTAACCATAAAAACTTTACGTGCTCACTAGACCTTGAAATTGAGGTCAAGGACAAAAGTCATATGACAGACTGTCACATACTTCCTAAGACAAAACTACATATCAAATATCATTGACCTATCACTTATAGTTACTGAGAAACTAAACTAAGCACAAAAACTTAACATGTTCATTGGACTGTGAAATTGACGTCACACACAAAAGCCATATAGCAGGCTGTCATGTACTACTCAAGACCAACCTATATACAAAATATCATTGACCTATCAATATAGTTACTGAGAAAATGACCTAATCATAACAAGTGAAGACCCTAATAGATGTCTCGCCTGTCCCTGCTTGACCGCTAAAATTGATGTGAAAAATCAAACTGACCTCATCACAAAAACTTAACATGTTCACTTAACTGCAAGCTTATCACTAATAGATACTGAGAAATCAAAAATGTTCAATATTATGTAAACAGATCAAAAGCCATATAACAGGCAGTAGACGCAGTAGTCCATATTATAACAGGCAGTCATGTACTACACAAGACCAACCTATTTTCAACACATCAGTGACCTACCATTAATAGATAATGAAAAACTAAACATGCTCACTAGACCATGAAATTGTGGTCACAGACAGAAGTAATATTGGCAGACTGTCATGTACTAAAAAAGGTCAACCCACATACTAAATGTCATTGACCTACCATTGATATAAACTGAAAAACTTAACATATTCATTAGACCATGAAATTGAGGTCACAGGCAAAAAATGTAGCAAACTATTATGTACTACATGAGACGAACCCACATACCAAATATCATTAGCCTACAATAAACAGTTAGCGAGAAACTGATCTAATCAGAAAAAACTTAACATGCTCACTAGACCATGAACTTGAGGTCAAGGACAAAAGCCATATGACAGACAGCCATGTACTACCCAAGACCAACCAATATACCAAATATCATTGACCTACCACTTGTAGTTACTGAGCAACTGACCTAATCAGAAAAACTTAACTTGCTCACTAGACCGTGAAATTGAGGTCAAGGACAAAAGCCATATGACAGACAGCCATGTACTACCCAAGATCAACAAATATACCAAATATCATTGACCTTCCACTAATAGTTACTGAGAAATTGACCTAATCAGAAAAACTTAACATGCTCACTAAACCGTGAAATTGAGGTCATTAGACATAAACTATATGACAGACTGTCATGTACTACCCAAGACCAACCCATATACCAAATATCATTGACTAACCACTTGTAGTTACTGAGAAACTGACCTAATCAGAAAAACTTAACATCAAAGTTTACGCCGGCGCCTTCACCGTCATACTTTGTACGCATATTTCTCGCTTTCCGCGCCTTTTGTCGCGGGCGAGACAAAAACTTAACATGCTCACTAAACCGTGAAATTGAGGTCAAGGACAAAAGCCATATGACAGACTGTCATGTACTACCTAAGACCAACCTCATACCATATATCATTGACCTATCACATATAGTTACTGAAAAACTAAACTAATCACAAAAACTTAACATGTACATTGGCCCGTGAAATTGAGGTCAGGGACAAAAGCCATATGACAGACTGTCATGTACTACCCAAGACCAACCCATATACCAAGTATCATTGAGCTACCACTTGTAGTTACTAAGAAACTGACCTAATCACAAAAACTTAACATGCTCACTAGACCGTGAAATTGAGGTCAAGGGCAAAAGCCATATGACAGACTGTCATGTACTACCCAAGACCAACCCATATACCAAATTTCATTGACCTAACACTTGTAGTTGCTGACCTAATCACAAAAACTTAACATCAAAGTTTACGCCGTCTCCTTCGCGTCATACTTTGTACGCATATGTCTCGCTTTCCGCGACTTTCGTCGCAGGCGAGACAAAAATGTGTTTGGTTTGTCCAGGATCCAAGCGACATGGCCACTGTTACCAATAAAGGGCTACGCAGAGCAAAGCATGATACGGCCGCAGCATGTGGACCACTGAAATTTGAACCAGTGTAGTTCAAAGTGAATGTAAACACAGCAAATTAGAGCTTGACACAATAATTAGATGGACACAAAAAGGAGCTTGACACAGTAATTATCTGGACACAAAATAGGGAGAAAAATTAACCCTTTTGATCCCATATGGATAAAAAACAGTAAGAGCTACCCACAATCTGAAAGCTTACAAGAGAAATCCAAAGAAAAAAAATCCCATCAAAATCTGATGAAAAATAAAATTTCACATTTTTCAAAAATTTGCAATTTTGGCCCCTTTGACCCCTTATAACTCAGAAATGAAAAGAGCTATGCCAAATACGTTGACATACTACTGAAAGCTTACAACTAGAGGAATCAAAATAATAAAAAAAAATCCCATCTAAATGCGCTGAAAAATAATAATTTTAGGTAATCTGCATGTTTGCAATATTTTGGCTCCATTGACCCCTTATAGTTCAGAAAGGAAACAAGTTATCAATAATCTGACGGTGCAGCACCATACTAATTTTTCATAAGGAATCCATCCAAATTAGAAACATAGAAAGCAGGCACAGCCTGCAAAGCTCACCTCATGTACAGCATTGTCACAAATACAAGATTGCTACGTGTAGCTATGTCCCCTGCCGCTGCAGTAAAGTCGATAAAGTCCCATTTCTCATGCACAATTTTGCGAATCAAAATGGCTGCAGGATATGATCTACTGCATAAGGTAGCAAACAGTCAAGCAAAATTTAAGCAAAATCCCTTAATTGGATTATGACGAGATGTGTCCACAAAGTCTTCCTATGTTGTAGTATGCATTAAGTCGATAAAGTCCCATAACTTCTGTAAAATTTGTTGAATCAAAATGGCTATGTGATATGATCTAGTACATATGGTGACTAACAATCCTGTAAAATTAGAATGAATTCGGACTAGCTGTTTCTGAGGAGTTGCGTCCACAAGATCTCCATTTGTATAGTATTGCTAAAAACCATCAAAGTCCTATAACTCCTATAAAAATTGACGAATAAAAATGGCGGTGCGACATGATCTAGTACATAAAGTGACTAACAATCCTACAAAATTTGAACAAAATCAAATACACGGTTTCCGACGAGTTGCGTCCACAAGATCTCAAGTTGTAAAGTATTGCTAAAAATGATCAAAGTCCCATAACTCCTATAAAAATTGACAAAATCAATATGGCGGTGTGATATGATCTAGTACATATAGTGACTAACAATCCTACAAAATTTGAACAAAATCCAATACACGGTTTCCGAGGAGTTGCGTCCACAAGATCTCCAGTTGTATAGTATTGCTAAAAATCGTCAAAGTCCCATAACTCCTATAAAAATTGACGAATCAAAATGGCGGTGCAATATGATCTAGTACATATAGTGACTAACAAACCTACAAAATTTGAACATAATCCAATACAAGGTTTCCGAGGAGTTGCGTCCACAAGAAAGTGTGACAGACAGGCGGAGGGACGGACGGACACATGGACGCAGACCATTACTATGCCCCACTGTCGCGGTGCGGCGGGGGACAAAAACATGTCAGTTAACAGGAATTGACTATAATTATTTTGCTAACAGATTTATTCATATGTAAAATTAATGTCTCGGACTGCATTCAAAGCATTCATTGCAGCTGTCATCCCAAAATGCATCATGCTTACCAATATGGTTAATGTGGGGCATGTCAGTAAGCAGGAATGAACTTTTATCATTCTATCTAACTAAGTCACTCATGCATAAAATATCGGTCAAAGACAGCAGGCGAAGCATGCATTGTAGAAGTAATTCCAAAATGCATCATACATACAAATACAGTTGATGTGGGGCATATCAGTAAGTGAGAATGGACTTTAACCATTCTACCTAACCAAGTCGCTCATGCATAAAATGTAGGTCAGAGACAGCATCCAAAACATGCATTGTTGTTGTCATCCCAAAATGCATCATACATACAAATATGGTTGATGTGGGGCATATCAATAAGCCGGGATGGACTTTAAACCATTCTACCTAACCAAGTCGCTCATGCGTAAAATGTAGGTCAGAGACAGCATCCGAAGAATGCATTGTAGTTGTCATCCAAAAATGCATCATACATAACATTATGGTTCAGGTGGGCCATGTCAGTAAGCGGGAATGGACCTTAACCATTCTACCTAACCAAGTCACTCATGCGTAAAATGAAGGTCAGAGACAGCATCTGAAGCATGCATTGTTGTTGTCATCCCAAAATGCATCATACATAACAGTATGGTTGATGTGGGCCATGTCAGTAAGCGGGAATGGACTTTAACAATTCTACCTAACCAAGTTGCTCATGCGTAAAATGTAGGTCCGAGACAGCATCCGAAGCATGCATTGTTGTTGTCATCCCAAAATGCATCAAACATACCAGTATGGTTAATGTGGGCCATGTCAGTAAGCTGGGATGGACTTTAACCATTCTACCTAACCAAGTCGCTCATGCGTAAAATGTAGGTCAGAGACAGCATCCAAATGCATTCCAGTGGTCATCCCAAAATGCATCAGGCATACCAATATGGTTGATGTGGGGCATGTCAGTAAGAAGGAATTGAATCCTAAACCATTCTTCCTAACCGGATGAGGACGTGGACGCCGACGCTAAGGGTATCACATAAGCCCCCTCACTTCGTGAGGTGAGCTAAAAAGGGCTACGCGGAACACAGCATGATATGACAGCAGCATGTTGGTCCCCTTCAAATAAGTGACCAGTAAGTCTTTACCCCATCGAAAATGGTTGCCATCAAGAAACATGGTTCAACTTTACTTGAAGCAAAGAACATTAAGGTCTATTTACATACTTATAAATGCGGACATTTATTATTGAGGTTATTTGGACTGTCCATGTCAGCCATGGCCTAGGTGAGTGATACAAGCTCTTCAGAGCCTCTTGTTAGGAAACTGATTTGGGTTATTTTCAGAGCACTGGGACATCAACGTCATGAAAGACATGGTCAGCTGATTAATTTTTGATTTGAGTCAAAGATTTTATAACTGAAACTGAACTACTGATTTACATAATTTGATAAAAATGTCTAGCAAAACATTTCACTTTTTGTCTATTTTTTTCTCTCACTAAGGAAAATAATTGACAATGATTGCAACAAAAAATGTCTTGTAGTTAAGGTCCTATAAGGGATTGACCCCAACTTTCGTTTTCATAACACTTGGCCCTTTGACAAAACATAATGCATAAAAGAATTCCGATTGTAATATAAACAGTTAAAAAGTCTTTAGCTAATACATTTTTCCTCTGCTGAAATTTTTGGTATAGTGCCTTGCTCTAAATATTTCATGACACTGAAAAGGTTTATTATATAGCTGCTTTTAGTTGTGATTGATTGTACATATTTTGATCTTCATAATGAACCAATTTAATCTTTCATTATTATTCACAACAGTATGCAAATATGGAGTCATGTGCATTTTTTGAAATTGACCTTTGATACATCATTCCTGTATAATTTGGTTAAATGGGATTCAGTGGTTTCAGAGGAGATGATCAAAATAATGATTTTCCCATAGGGTCCAAAGTTAAAACTATATTCCTCACTGTTTGCCATGTTTTTATCGGATATGAATGAAATGAACAATCTTTGTAAAATTTTATTAAATTTGCTTCAGTACTTTCAAAGGCATCGATGAAAATTAGAAAACCTAACAGATGGACATATGAAGGACACCAAGTAATGGCATAAGCTCAAACTTACACTTCAGGTCAGGTGAGCTAAAAACCTGTGAAGACTGATATTTTTCATAAATTTACTAAGTCCAAGAGAAATAATTCTGCACAAAATCATCCAACTGGAACCAATTTAACACTTGTTTTGTAACTCATAAAAATACAACCATATATCAAATCACAACACCTTCAGGCATTGTGAGGAAAATGTGTAGAAACTGATATGTCCAAGTGCCATAACTCTGCACCAAATCATTGGACTGGAACTAAATTCACACTTGACCTGTAACTCATATACATAAAATAATATACCAAACATCACATCTACCAAGCATCATATCAACATGCTAAAACATTGCAAAGACAAGGCATAGAAACTGATATTTGTATAAAATCAACTAAGTCCTTAGGACCATAACTCTGTGCAAAATCAGCCATTCAGAACCAAATTAAAACTTGATCTGTATCTCACCTAGATGCACTCATTTTACCAAATGTCAAATCAATATGTCATGTGGTTACAGGAACCGAAAAGTTAACAGCGGGAAGATAGATGGATGGACAGACAGACAAGGGTAAAATAGTATATCCCCCCTTTTCCTACAGATTGGGTGTTTACATACAATTCTAAACTTTACTTACTGTAGCAATGTTTAATAAATGATTTCACAAATCTGTCATTTTCAGCTATAAACTTATGTGCAGCTGGAGATTCAAAATAATCAAAAGTTTTCTCATCCATGTCAGTAGTCATCA
>MJUU01067338.1:136211-155141 GCA_002080025.1 Modiolus philippinarum | reverse complement strand
AACAAATCTTTACACTAAAAACAAAGAAAACAAATAAACAAACTCAACTACATGTTATTCACAAAAATATTGTTTCCAATAGCCATATATTCCCCATCACTCTGGAAATTGGAAACCCCACATATAAAACCTTCCTTTGATCATGTGCAACATTTATAAAAAAATCTGTGTTTTCATGCAACATAGAGCTTATTCTAATGATATGCATTTTTTCCAATTAAAAATGCATGGGTGTTCCTTGGAACACTTGTGTTGCCTGCACTATATGTATTAAATAATTCCAGTTTTGTTATAATGACAAAGGAGTTGCAGATAATGGAGGCATACCCTATAGATTTCAATAAGCTCAAATGACAAAGTCCAAAGAGAGCTAGAAAATCTAAAAAAAAAAAAAACAAAACAAAACAAAACAAAACAAAAAGAAAATAAAATGCATGATACACAATTGCAATATATATTGGAAAAGTTTGGAAAGTACCGAGCCGTCTAGGAGGCATACTTGCCAAAAGACCCGCAAAATTGACCCCTCACCCAACAGGGATAATCACCCACTGGTGGTCACCATTTTCACCCGCCAATAACCTGCAACTAAACAATTTACACTATTTTTAAGGAAACATTACTTATTATTTACCTATTAACTGTTAAATCAAAGTAAAAATTTAACAAAACAGAAAATGCCAATGGTCCAATTAGATGACAGCTGATTTATTTCAAGAAAAACATTCAACCACCGGCCGAAAATGCACAAAATACATTAATAGAAACTGTCTTGCTCTCCCCATGTATGATAATAAATGGTACAGAACTTATGCATAGATTTCTTGAATAGGTGCGTAATGGCTTGATGCGATATGACCCGCCACCACAAATCTAAATGTTGGGTCATGACCCACCACAATAGAATTTGAGCTTGGCAAGTATGAGGAGGAGTTGCGGATAATGGAGGTTTACCCTAAGACTCCAATAAGCTAAAAGTGACAAAGTATAAAGATAGCTAGATAATCTGAAAAAAAATTATAGAAAAACAAAATACATGGTGCACATCTGCAATATATACGGAAGTATTCCTGCAAGTTTGGTTGGAGAGTACCAGGCCATCTAGGAGGAGTTGTGGATAATGGATGTATACCCCAAGACTCAAATAAGCTAAAATGACAAGGTCCAAAGATAGCTAGAAAATCTGAAAAATTCAAAATAAAGACAAGTGTGGACCCAAATTGATGTCTCGCCTGTCCCTTCATGGTGGCAAAATTGATGTGAATTCTCAAACTGACTAAATCAGAAACATTAACATATTCGCTAGACTGTGAAATTAGGGCAAGTGACAAAAGAAATAGAGCAGACTGTCATGAATCACCAAAAACGAAAATATCAGTGACCACTGATAGATACTGAAAAACCAAACATGTTCATTAGACTGTGAAAATGAGGTCAAGGGCTAAAGCCAAACAGCAGGTTGTCATGCTCCATTTAAGACAAACCAAAATACCAAATATTATTGACCTTACATTAATAGATTTTGGGAAACTAAACATGATCAGTGATCACTGGACCATGAAATTGAGGTCAAGGACAAAAGCCATATAGCAGACTGTCATGTACTACTCAAGACCAACTATATACCAAATATCATTAACCTACCACTAATAAGTTACTGAGAAAATGACCTAATCACAAAAATTTAACATGCTCACTAGACCATGAAATTGAGGTCAAGGACAAAAGCCATATGACAGACTGTCTGTCATGTACTACCTAAGACAACCCTCCATACCATATATCATTGACCTACCACTAATAGTTACTGAGAAACTAAACTTAGCACACAAACTCAACATGTTCATTGGACCGTGAAATTGAGGTCACAGACAAAAACCATATAGTCATGTACTACAAAAGACCAACCTATACACCAAATATCATTGACCTACCACTTATAGTTACTGAGAAAATGACCTAATCACTAAAACTTAACATGCTCACTAGAAAGTGAAATTGAGGTCACAGACAAAAGCCATATAGCAGACTGTCATATACTACTCAAGACCAACCTATATACTAAATATCATTGACCTATCACTTATAGTTACTGAGAAAATGACCTAATCACAAAAACTTAACATGAAAGTTTACGCCGCCGCCGCCGTCATACTTTGTAAGCATATGTCTCGCTTTCCGCGCCTTTCGTTGCGGGCGAGACAAAAACGAAGTGCATGGTGCACATCTACAATACATGTATATACTGAATCATTGCAAGTCTGCTTGGAAAGTACAAAGCAGTTTAAGAGAAGCTGCAGATAATGGAGGCATACCATTTAGACTCCAATAAGCTAAAATGAAAAGGTCCTAAAATAGCCTTACAAGAGTGGACCCTAATAGATGTCTCGCCCGTCCCTGCTTGGTTGCTAAAACAGTCATGTTCAATTCAAGAGCAACCTACAAGCCAAATATTATTACCGTACCACTTGCAGTAATTGAGAAACTGCTCTAATCAGAAAAAATTAACTATGTTCACTAGACCATGAAAATGAGGTCAAGGTCAAAAGCCATATGGCAGACTGACATGTACTAACCAAGACCAAGCTATATACCAAATATCATTGACTTCTAGCTCGTAGTTATTGAGAAACAGACTTAAGCAGCTTAACCTGGTCACTGGACCTCAAAATATAGGTCATGGTCACATGATTTTTGTTCCGGCAGCTAGGATATGGTGAAGCTCACACCGTTTCCAAGCTACGCCAAAATTTTTGAAATAAGTAAAATCTTTGTTTTCTTTGGATTTTGATGGGATTTTTTCTTTGGATTCCTCTTGATATAAGCTTTTAGATATATTTCAATGGATTTTGTGTAGCTCTTACTGTTTTCAAGCTACAAGGGGTAAAAGGGACCAAAATTGCAATTTTTCAACATATGTGAAATCTTTATTTTTCATCAGATTTCCATGGGATTTTTTCCTTTGGATTCCTTTTGATATAATCTTTCAGTCATGTCAGTAGTATGCCAACGGATTTTGTTATAGCTCTTACCGTTTCTGAGCTACAAGGGGTCAAACAGGCCAAAATTCAATTTTTCTAAATATGTCAAATCTTTTATTTTTTATTGGATTTCGATGGAATTTTTTCTTTGATATCCTCTTGATATAATCTTCAGGTATATTTCAATGGATTTGGTGTCACTCTTACTGTTTCCTAGCTACAAGGGGTCAAAAAGTTTTCGCAGTAAGTGAAATCTTACTTTATCTTTCATCAGATTTCATTGGATTTTTATTATTATTTTGGAGTCCTCTTGTTGTAAGCTTTTGGTTTTATGCCAAAAGATTTTGCGTAGCTCTTACTGTTTCTTAGCTATAAAGGGTCAAAGGGGCTGAAATTGCAATTTTCAAAATATGTTTTTTTTAATTTTTGTATTGGATTTTAATGGGGGTTCGTTTCTTTGTATTCCTCTTATCTATAGTTTAAGTAGTATGTTGACCAGTTTGACAAACTACTTACCATTTCCAATCTATATCAGGAATCATAAAGGCTAATTTTTATTTACCTATTAGTTTGTGTGCAGCTATTTACTAGGTCAAGCTCTTAATTGTGTCCATTTAATTACTACTTCAAGCCCTTTAACTTGCTAAAGTTTCAGTGTTGACATGTGGCGATCTTATCATCATGATCATGCTGCACTCGGTGTAGTACTTTATCTTTATTCAATAAGGGAGGGGAACCCAAATTTTTTGGAAAAAAAACTATGAATTTTTAATATTTTCCAACCTAAGTGAGGGCATGGGCACCCCTGGGCCCCTGGTTCGTTATCATACTACATAGGAAATGCTAACGAACAGACTTATTACTATAGGGCACCACCATCCCATAACGCGGACCTCAAAATCTTATCGAAATCTGATGTAAAATAAAAATTTAAATAATCTGCACATATGCAATTTTGGCCAAGTTTGGACCGTCATTAGCCTGGAGAGTGACAAGTTAGAAAAAATCTAATGATTCAATGCTATGTTAATTTTTTCATAGGGAAAAACATCTTTGACAGAAAACTATAGAATTTTACCATTTTTTCAATTTTCCTCAAAGCAGCTTTTCTCTCTTCTTTGTCTGTTATATCCATTTTTTCATAATTGTATACCATCATAATGCATTAATAATTCTCCTTGCTGATGTCTGTTTTTCTGAAATAGAAATTCATACTATGATATCAAATCCAAATAGTAAATTTATTATAAATTTGAAAATTCACAATTTTTTTTGAAAATTATTCTTTATTTTTCATTTTTGACTATTTCAACCAAGTACTGTATAGGGGTTTATATTCGCAGTAGGAAATTTTCACGGTTTTCAGCATTGGATGCATTCACTGGGATTTATATTCGAGGATTTTAAGTAAAAGTCATTATGTTCATTGATATTCAGGTTTACAGTAAAATATTCAGAGGTATAAATTTTCACGGTTATCCTTTTAACCGTGAATAGCGTGAAAATTAATACCCCGCAAAATATAACAACCACACAGTATAATAAAATTTTGTGCAAGAATATTTTCAAGTGTTAGTTTTACATTTTTTACTACTTCAGAACCACTTGGACCTCTAATCAATCTTGGTGCGAGTGTTGTGGTAAACAACTTCCATACAAAGTTTAAAAACAGTATGTTATTTCATTTACAAGTTACTGGTTGGAACCCCAAAATTAGCAAAATTTCAAAGTTTCCAGGGGCATAACTCTAGAACTACTTAGACCTCTAGACCCTAAAACATATTTGGCCTGAGTTTTGTGGTAAACAGCTTACATACAAAATGTACCATGTTTGAATACAGTGCATTATTTCTATTATAATTTATCCGTTGGAAACCTAAAAATAAACAAAATTTCAAAGTATCAAGGGGCATAACTTCATGCAAGAACCACTTGGACCTGTGACTTGGCCTGTGTTTTGTTGTGAACAACTTTCATACCAAGTTTGAAGACCTTATGTTATTTTGTTAACAAGTTATCAGTTTGAAACCCCAAAATTTGCAAAATTTCAAAGCTTAGATGTCTGGACCCAAATCGAACTTGCCCTTAGTTTTGTGGAGAAAAATTTACATACCAAATAGAAGACCAAATGTTATTTTGTTCTCAAGTAAACTGTCAGAAACCCAAAATTTGCAAAAGGGCATAACTCCAGAACCACTCCGACCTCTGGACTCCAAATCATACTTGGCCTGAGTTTTGTGGAAATCAACTTAAAAACTAATTTTGAAAACAGTACCAGTATGTTATTTCGTTCATAAATTATCGGTCAGAAACTTTTGGTGGACAGATCAAAACATTTGTTTGGTTAATGATGCCGAATAAAGGGCTACACAGAAGTGAAGCATGATACGACCGCAGCATGTCGACCACTGAAATTTGAACAAGTGTAAATGAAAATGAATGTGGACACACTAATTTGCTGGACACAATAAGGACATTGACACATTTATTACCTGGACACAAAGTAGTGAAAAAAAAAAAGATTTTACATATTTTTAAAAATTGCAATTTGGGTCCCTTTGACCCCTAATAGCTCGGAACAGGTAAGAGGTACGCCAAATCTGTGAGCTTATAACTAGAGGAATCCGAAGAAAAAAATCCCATTGAAATCTGATGAAAAATAAAAATTCCAGGTAAACAGCATGTTTGCAATTTTGGCCCCGTTTGGACCCTCATAGCTTGGAAAGAAGACAGGTTATGCAAAAAAAAATCTGAAGGTGCAGTGCTTATTCATTTTTCAAATTGAATCCATTTAAAAAAACTGCATCAAAATCCCACTAAAAGTAAAAAAAAGAACAAAACATAATATTTGAAATTCGCCCCTTTTGATGTTTTGAAACATCGCAGAAAATAATGTAATTTTAAATGATGTTTCATTCATGGTTTTTTTGTATATGTACGAATAATATTTCACAACTTGAAAAATCATGATCCACTTACATATTTTCAAAGACTGAAGAATTTTTCCCTGCGTGAATTGAAAATTTAGTGTTACAGTGTGTTGCTCATCCATTATACGATCATGATTCATCAATACATTTACTAGAGTTGATTAATGTGTATTAAAATCAGCCGGTTTCAAGTCATGTCTGTTCGTGTCAAAAATAAACATAGAAATAACATTACAGCGCAACACAGAAATAACATTTTATCGAGTACAGCATTTACATAGTGTGATCAAAGGGAAAATAAATTTGTGGAGAAAATAAATGTTACAAATATATTTTATTTAATCATTTGAAGCTTCGTTTGTTGTAGAAATATAAACATCTTTAGTGGTGATATCGGTCTAGAGTTCTTGGTTAAAAGACTGCTATTTCTAAAAAAAAAAACAAGAATAGAATTCCTGTGTCCCCCACCGCCCAAGCAATATACTAATGTAGCCAGAACGAAATTTGCCGCGACTTTTCTCAAAATATCTTTTTAAGTAAATGTTAAAGGATGACATGGCATACACCAATGGAAAGCTAATTTTTTGCCGCTTCATGCCATGCATTACCATAATTCTACAACAAAGAGCTCAAAAGTTTTCCATTACCCTTCTATGTTATTTTAAAAGAAAATTTTAGTCGAAAACAGGGGAAGTATTACCTGGTAAACTGAACACCTGTATTTATTGTTCAAATGCCCTTGGGTCTATCGATTAACTAAAACACGTGGGTCAGGAGTTAATCTCGATCGCGAAGCAAAAAATTAATCATGTAATTACTTGACAAAGTGTCAGCAAAAACTTTTTACCTGTAAAAAAATTATTTTAATAAAAGTAAATAGTAACTGGATATTGGTTCTGCTAATCTTATTCTCAGATCTACTTAACATTTTTATGTAAATTAGTAAACATATCAAAATTCTGTTTGTTCATTGGCCACCCGAATAAACAACAAACAAGCACCCTATATGCAAATAAGTAATCAACCGGCAATTGGTGTCTTTTCATTGGTTTGTTGGTTTGCATAAATCATTCATCATTCATCAATTCATCATTCATCAATCACTCCCACATCGAATTTCTTTAAATTTGAGTGAAATTAACATGAAGGTCTATGGAAAATATTTTTATTTCAAGTTTGATTATTTCGGTAAATATACCAAGAGTAGCGGCAAAAAATTATAAAATGATACATATATGTTTTATTAAGGTGTTATTTAAAACAAAATAGCTACAGCGATTTAAGCTGCGGCAAATTTCATTGTGCGTACTTTAGTATACTGTATCTGAAATTGCAATATTTTTCAAACATTCAGGGCTGTTCCAGAATTAAATGTGAGGAGATACAAAAAGTATCGACAAAGGCTGATGTTCAAACTTAACCAATGTATTAGTGGTATAAACATTTGGTATAAATTTCATGAAAATCCATCAAAATCTGTAGGCATGAGAACACTTACAAGGTCAATTTTTGAATGAAACGGAGTCATAAAATATGGTCAAAGTCTCATAACTCTGAAAAATATTTCCGAGTGAGGCTAATTTTTGACCTTGATTAAGGTATTAGTGGTATAAACATTCGGTATAAATTTCATGAGAATCCATCAAAATTTGTAGGCATGAGTCACAAGGTCAATTTTAGGCTAAAACAGTGTCTCTATTCTGGTCAGAGTCCCATAACTCCATCAAAAAGTATCTATTGAGGCTGTTTTTGAAACTTGACCAAGGTATTAGTGGTATAAACATTTGGTATAAATTTCACGAGAATCCGTCAAAATTTGTAGTCATGAGAGCGCTTACAAGGTAAATTTTTGGCTAAAACGGTGTCGTTATTTAGGTCAAAGTCCCATAACTCCGTCAAAATGTATCCACTGAGGCTGATTTTCGAACTTGAACAAGGTATTAGTGATATAAACATTTGGTATAAATTTCATGAAAATCTGTCAAAATTTGTAGGCATGAGAGCGCTTACAAGGTAAATTTTTGGCTAAAACGGTGTCATTATTTTGGTCAAAGTCCCATAACTCCGTCAAAAAGTATCGACCAAAGATGATTTTCGAACTTGACCAAGGCATAAGTGATATAAACATAAGGTATAAATTTCATCAAAATCCATTAAAATTTGTAGGCATGAGAGCGCTTACAAGAAAGTGTGACAGACTGACGGACGGACGGACAGACGGACCACAGGCATTTCTATGTCCCCGCTCCGCGTTGCGGCGGGGGACAATTACTTGTTTATGTGTTCTGCCTTACATCGAAGTTGCAAAAAGTTAAATTTTCGGAGTAGCCACAGCCTTCGACCAAAATACAGTACAGGCAGAGACATATGATGATAAATGTCCCTGTCAGACATGTCCCAAACCCCAAATCTGACAATTTTATTAGGGGGTCATAAAATTGACCTTCTGCTTCACTGATTTTAATTAGGGTGGAGGTGATCAGTTTTATTACTTGTTTTACATTTATTTTAGTTAATTTGAAAACAGAAAATAATTATTTAAAAAAATTCAAAAGAAAAAAAAATATTAATAAGTTGTATTTTTTTTTAACCTGAGACACATACATCGAACTTCGATGGCTCGAACACCAAAGGGACTGATGAAAACAGTTCGAACCAAAGGGGTGTTTGAAATATCGAGGTCGAACTATGTTTAAATATGAGCAAAGGGACCACAAAAATGGTTCGAGGCATCCATGGTGTTCGAGTCATTGCAGTTCGAGCCATCGAAGTTCTACTGTAATAATATTGGAAATTTCTAACTATTTAACAATTTTTTGACTGATTATTTGCAGATACTTGCATTTTTTATTTGTATCAAAAAATTACATAGAAAATTGAAATATTCATTTGAAATTTTCCAAATTGTACATGTTAAATACATGTTAATTGATTGTCAAGTGTGTGATTAATTTTACAGCATTTTTTAAAAATTTGAAATACAAACATGAAAAAATCAAATAATTGCAAAACTTATCAATTTTTATATTAATTTAAGTATTAGATATTCATTGATTATTTTATTTTTTTATTCATTATGATTAAAAAAGCATTTAAAATTTATTAAAATGACTATGGCCTTCCACAGGTAAGGGATTATCGTTATTTATCGCTATTTTAAAATCACAAGGCCAGTCAGGTACATTAATTATTTTATGACCCATGTTTTATGACCTTTAAGCCTCATTAACAGTAGGGGATTAGTCTGACTGGGACATCTGTCGGACATGTCCGATTGGGACATCTATCATCATATGACTCTTATTCATCTGAATTTACTTTTATATTTGATTTTCCATTCAATGAAGAGTAATTTTTGGTCAAACTGAAATTTAAGAAGATATGATGGAAATATGGAGATTTTTCTCAAAATCGCTATATTTGCACCAACGTCAACTGTCATAACCTATTATGACATCATCAAAATGAGAGAATGTTACATATACGTAACGTTCAATACACATGGATGGAAATAGTGACCAATAGACCATATCCGAGCTAAGCTACCAAGATTTACCAACCCACTTTTCAACACGTCACAGTACAGAAAACATCCAGTCACAGAGCCTAAAACGTCATGTCATGTTTTTTAAGTACATTCTTGGTCACATGGGGCGGACATGTTTGCCAAGTAGGGCGGACAAACATCAACTGGTGAATCTAAGAGCTCAGAGCTCAGATATGGTCTATTAACATTAATATGTGACATTTTCAATTTTGGTAAAAATACTGGGCCGTTTTCTTCCTTTGGCACTGTGGCTATGATCTAGAGGGGTAACGATTCACAGATGAATCGATTATATCGATCCAAAGTGAAGACAATTCCCGTATCGTATCGTTGGTCCGGAATCGTGATACCGAAAACGGCTTTGTTTTATATTAGTGCTCATGATCTGGAAATAGAAAGAGGTAGATATACTGATTTAAAATTAAATGACAGAAAATGTAAATTGTGCAAAATGAATATTGAAGATGAGTGTCATTTTTTATTATTATGTCCAAAACTTGCTAGTAAACGAACAGAATTTTTAGAACTTATTTCATGTAAGTATAAAAATTTTCAAAGTCTTGATGCCAAAAACAAATTCATTTGGTTAATGTCTTCTGAAGACAATTTTATAATCGAACAGGTTTACAAATTAATAGTTATTTTACAGAATGAAAAACAAGATATAATTAATACAAATAATTATGATCATTGAGAGCCTTGTTTCTATTTATCTATTTATTAGAATATTGGTCACTGTGTACTTTATATGTACTATGTACTATGAATGAACTTTATTTGTATTTTCTCCAATCATTGTAATCATTGTTAATCATTGTATCAAATTTTGTTAATTTAAACTGCCTGCAAGGGTGACTTGATTGTCAATAAAGTATTTGTATTTGTATATAACCGCATCCGATCAGATCTGCGTTTTAGATCCGCCAACATGGCGGATGTTGTAATGTTAATGGAACTGTCATTGTGAATGCTCCCACAGCTTATAAATCGGTATAATTATCAATATTTAATTACAATTATGACAGATACATGTCTCGAATAATAAAGTAATTGTACAATTCAAGTCATGGTCTTGATATCTGCTGAATTTATGTTACAAAAACAAGATTTACAGTGCCACGATACGTATCATGATAGTATCGTATCGCAGCCAGATATCAGGATAAGAATTATTGATATTCTAAATGAAATATTTTTTTTCACAGATTTCTGATTTAGTTGAATATAAAATGTTAATTTGACGTGTAATATTTCTTACAATGGCGATTAAGTAATTATTAAGTAATCATTCACTTGGGACATACCATACATACACATGTTAAGGTAGTTCGAGCCTAATAAAAATATCAGACAGAATTTTTCTATTTTAAGATATTTTGTAGGTCTTAGTTGATTGTTTCAAAAAATAAAATAAAAATGATATGTAACCGATCATCTTTTCCTGTTATCAGGCTTTGAAAATCAGGCCAAATTCAGTATTTTTCAGCGATATTTACAAAGAATATGTAGGGAACTGTGAGAACATGCTTATTGTTCAGCTTTCATATGAAATAAATATCAGATAGATTTTTTTCATTTTTTGATATTTCAGAGGTATACACTTCAGCTTTATGTTGAGCTTAAAAAATCTATATGTCACCGTTTGTTTAAGAGAGATATTTTAAATTATTTACAAAATAGACAAAATTTACGGGAAAAGGGAGCTAATTCGCGGGAAAGTGTATACTAATATATTATGACGTCACAATGAAAAGTCCAAATAAGGAATATTCTGGCTTGAAAATCAAGTCAATTCCGCATCCTACTTTGGTTTCGCAAATGCGCAAATCGAATGCGCCATGTATCAGTGTCGATCTACCTCTGTAAGTCTCCTCATGGGACTCACGAGAATCCTCGATAAGCCGGCAATTCGAATTTTTTGTTTGAGACATCATATATCTTTGTTTAAAGTGTAATTTCCAGGGTACAGGTTTTCGTCCCGGAAGTACCAAAAATTATTGTACGAGACTTACAAAATGTACAGGCCCTATTCAATTTATGTAAAGATATAAAAATAGAATTTCCAAAATACCACAGTCATAGGTCAAGGTCAATTTTCTTTAAAAAAAATTTTTTGACCGCATCATTTAGACAGTATCGTCAAACATCCTCTTTGGGACCCACTTTCGCATTCGACCTAAATGTGCTATTTCAACAAAAATTTTTGATGTCACAATCGACGGTTAGTAGGTCAAAACCGGATAGACGAGGATACTGTGTTTTGTGAGACGAGGAATATTACACAAGAATGTCTGTGAAGCCAGCATAAATAGCTGATAAATGGTAAGGTATCCAATAATTTATATAAAATTTTAATTTTAGCTCAGCAATAACAAGATATAGATGTACAAACAATCTTTGTACCACGGTTATAGACGAGTTTTCAATTGGTGAATTTTCCCGGAAAATTTCGATGATATAGATTTTCCAACGTCACAATGTTACGTGACGCAATTTACTCCGATTGACCCCCGTCAATCGGGGCGATTCATTCATAAAATGAAATTGGAAATTCGTCTTAAATTCCTTCCAGGCTAATAAGCTGGCCACGGTTATTTGTACCGTTTTTTGTCTGTAGATCTATAATATGTATTTTGACGACTCAAATTACATGGGAGCAGCCATGATTGTTGTTGTTGTTGTTACTTGTATATTCCTCCGTTGACTTTGGAGCACCCTGTAAAGTAAGTGAGAACGGAACCGTCAGTCAAATGAACGAACAATCCATAGTTCATAGTTACAAAAGTTCAAATATCCCGGGGAGCAACTAGTTTAAAAAAATCTAGGGGGTTTCCTCCAGGACCTTTCTAAACAAATTTCTGATTTATTGCAGTGGCAGCCGAGTAGGTATACTGGGGGGCACTCGATTCTCTGTGCTGGACATGTTCCAATCACAATGTTCTGGACAAGTGAATCGAATGGCTTGGAACAGGAAGTTATTATATCAAAATGGACGTCGATTGTGTGAAAGTTAGTTTAATAATTTTTTTCAACGTAACTGATTGACAGATGCATCGTTTTATAAAAAGTCAATAGCTTTAAAATGTTTTCTAAGTTTGCTTTAACTAGGATAAATTATTTTCTTTATTATCTTGTAGAAAGCATTTATTAATATGTTATAAATTCAATAAATTCACATTTGCTTTCCTGCATCCATTACATTTGACTCCATCTTTAATGGCGGACTGTGCACACTACACCACCTCTGAAGTCAGTACAGACGGAACGGATCCAGAACACTGTTCTCAATAGGTGATTTGCCAATTACCGACTTTGGTTCCTTTCTTTAAAATTTTGACTCAATCAACGTCACGTGACACCGGACAGGTTGTCACATTTACCGAAGAAACCCTTATAAATCAGTATTCTGGTATATGAAATCTATTGGGATATAAAGCAAATCAAACAGACACATAAAAGGTCATATTATTTTGATAAAGTTCACCAAAGTCGAAGTTTGGAATCCTTACAGGTCAAGAGAAAATAATTTTTACATTTTGGTTAGTTTACGTTGGAACGTTGTCCGGTCTAGAGTTGCTTCCTTTTGTCCAAGTTTGTAAAACGCGAGGTCAAATTCGGGAATTCCGTTTGAATTGGCAAATGGTCTATCACTCGATTGTTGTACGGAACTGTGCAGGACGTTCAGGACAATGAATCGAGCGCCTCCCTGGGGTCTCACTGTATCGCGGTACGTACAGTTTGGGGATTCAAGAAGAAAGGGGAGTTGGTTCTTTCAGTGGAACCCGCGATACAATGGGAACAAGGTATATACCTAGTTTTTGCAGGACTTTTCAAAGTAAACATTATATTCTCTTTTTTATGCTGTTCTGTTCAAGTAACTTCCTCCTCTGCCAGGAGAACCGTCAAATATATAAACAAGTAATATATGACGTGAAGAGGAACATTTAACAGATATGCATTTTAATGTGAGCATTGCCTTCCCCAGTTCCCTAGCCTTAACGCAGGTTGACTTACCTGGAGTTCGAGTGGGCATGTGAGCACTAAAGACCTACATACATACCACTCACTGCCATCTACGGGTGCGAAAATAAAATATATACAAGCACACAAATATATACAAAGAACTCTCCGTGGAAGTCCTACAATAAAAAGGCAGAATGGGAACCGTTCAGAACAATTTACACTGTTTATTGCTTTATTTCTGTTCAAACTGCATGGATATTAGCTTTTATTCAATTGTCATTAGTTTTATGTTTTATTGCATGAACATTCTTTTTAAGCTTAATGCTGTTGTTATTATTATTTATCAATTGTATGGGCTTTGTGTTCTATTGTCTTAAATGTATATGTCATGTGTTTTAACTGCTTAGTATTGTTTTATATGTATGGTTTGTGTCCTATGATTGCTTACTTTGTTTTATGTATGCCATTTGTGCTTTATTTATGCATGTTTTATATTCGATAAAAAGCTCTATAGAACTTATGTCAACCGAATTTCAAATAAATCTTTCTTATCTTATCTTATGTGTGCAGTACGCTAACAATCGATGACCCCATCTATACATCATGCCCATAGGGACTTGCTCCCGGCCTAAAAAAAATGTTTACTCTGTCAAAACAGTGTTTTTCTCTGAGATTCATATTTGATAGTAATAGAAAGAAGAAATGAAACGGAGAATGTGTCAAAGAGACAACGACCCAAAGGAGAGTAATAACAACTCAAAGCCACAATAAGATCTTCAATGAACGGTGAGGAAACCCCACACCCAACGGCAGGTCGGAGTCGGCCCCTAAATACAGAGTAATCAAGTTCAGCGAAATAAACATCATCCTAGACTCCTTATTCGCGGTGACGTCACAACCTCGATATTTTTACCTGTGGAGCCTTTTGGCTGGCAAGAATTAGGGTCATAAAAATGTCATTTTCAATTAACTTGCATGGTTTTGTTTTTAAAGGTAATTTGATAATTTCTTTTGATCTGAATATAAGAAAACAGGATATAAAAATTTTCTACATTTGATTATTTTCATTTGATCTAATTGACGTATTTGTAAAGTATTCAAATTTTTGACAATTTCCAAATATTTGAAATACACATTTCAAATTATTCAGAGGAAATTTAGAAAAAAGTAAATCGGTAGAAAAAATATGAAAATCCCGAGGTTTATTATGCATTTTACAGATCCAAAACGGATTAGTATGTAAAAAGTTATTCAAAAACTAAAATTCTGTCCCATTGCAATACAATGCAATTTATTCCTGAAATACAATTTTACCAACCAAAAAATTAATTTTGTGACGTCACTGATTGGATTCGCGAACAAGCCTATAGACTTCCACCAAGATCCCTTCCTGTAAGGAGTTTAGCATAATGATTGCATGCCATATACCGGAATACATAACCCGTGTCCACGCAATACAGATTTTAGAAAATTAGAATGTGTTTAGTTAAAATGCAAAGACCCTATCAAATAAACTGTGGACACAGGATATGTCTCGCCTTTCCCATGCATCGCTTAATTTGCACATTGATCCTTAGCAGCAGCCATGATACCAAATGTATCACTGATCAAAACTGAATACAATCTTAATAATGCAACTGCATACAAAAGATCAATGGGCTACTATGAGTGGTTGATGTTTTTGATAAACAGTGAAGAATTTCAAAGTCAGTGGAGCATGACTGCTGGGGCATAGACATAAAACGCCACTGAAACTGATCTGCATTGATGCTAATGCAACTGCATACCAAATATCAATGGGCAACTATTAGTGGTTGATGGCAAACAGACACAAGAAAAAACTTAAACATTGATAAAAAGTGCAAAATTTTGAAGTCAGTGGAGCATGACTGCGGGGACAAAGACATAAAACGCCACTGAAACTGAGCTGCAATGATGTAAATGCAACTGCATACCAAATATCAATGGGCTACTATGAGTGGTTGATGCTAAACAGACGCAAGAAAAACTTAAACATTTGAAAAAAACAATTCAAAATTTTGAAGTCAGTGGAGCATGACTTCGGGGGCATAGACATAAAACGTCACTGAAACTGAGCTGTACTGATGCTAATGTAACTGCATACCAAATATCAATTAAATAAAATTAAATAAAAAGCTACAGAAAGATATTGATGTGATAGAAAAATTGTGCTCAGAAAATAGTATGAAGCTCAATCCTGTGAAGAGCAATGATTATTGGATCAAGACAAAAAATGAGTAACACCAACTTTTATTTAAATACTTTTATATCAAATGAAAGAATTGAGCAAGCGACATCTTAAAAATTATTGGGTCTGTTTGTTGGTAGTCATTTAACATGGACAGATCAAATTAATAAAGCATCTAAGACAGTATCAAATAGAATAAATTTGCTTCAAAAAATTCGTCAATTACGAATTATATATTTTAACTCTTATTTATTACTTCATTTTGAGTATTGTTGTACAGTGTGGGGAAATTGTAATACAAATGGGATTGAAAAGCTCAATAGACTTCTTAAAAAATCAGNAGAATTTGTTATCAAAAGGCTATTCTTGTATATAAGTCATTAAATAATATGGTGCCGTCGTATTTGCAAGATAGTTTTCATTTTGTTGATAACACTTCTTATAGTTTACGTTCCAAAAGTAACAGCATGTTAACTTTACCAAAACCAAATACAAATTCATTATAAAAAATACAAATATAGTTTCACAAAGAAAATTAAACTAAATCTAAAAAGTTATTATGAGAAATTATTTTTTGACAAATTAAATACAACAACTGCAAGCAACAAAATTTTCTTGTATAGTAAAATAAAAACAAATTACATTATTGAAGAATTTATTTTAAAAATGGAATATGAAAATAGAAAAATTTATGCAAAATTCGAATAAGTGATCATTTTTTAGAAATTGAGAGAGGTAGGTATAAAAAATCAAAAGAGAAAATAGAATTTGTAAATACTGTACTTTAAATGAAATTGAAAATGAAACTCATTATTTTTTCACATGTCCAAAATATGAAAGTGAACGTAAAGAATTAATGAAAAATATAAGTAAAATTTTCCCAGAATTTTACAAATTAAACAAAAATCTTCAACTCAAAAACTTGATTTCGTCTTTTCAGTGCATGCAGTATGTTGCTCCAGTTATAAAAAAAGTCATTAATACTGAGGAAAGTGGACTCCCAGACTGCATAAGTTCATTGTATTTGTGTAATGTATTGTGTATTTGTATTTTGTTTATGCCATCAGCCCTCAGGGGCATAATTGTGCATTTGTGAATAAAGTTAATTTAAAAAAAACTTTTTATATTCTGGCTCACAAATTTGGAACAGCTTACCATATGATTTGAAAGTTTGCAAATCAATTATACAGTTCAAAGAAAAATGTTATACCTACTTTTTAAATGGTAATAAATTGCAAAATACTAGAATAAGTATATTTGAATCTTAATCAAATACAATTGAATTGTTTTATACACCTTATATGGCAAACTGTTTGTATATATTATATGTAATTTTATGATTTATGCTTATATTTGAGCACCCCCAGGAAGATTAGTTTCGGCTAATGGGGTTATCCTCTTGAAATAAAGATTATTTATTTTATTTATTATTTATTTATGGTCAACTATGAGTGGTTGATGCTAAACAGACACAAGAAAAAACATTTGAAAAAAAACAATTCAAAATTTCGAAGTCAGTGGAGCATTACTTCGGGGGCATAGACATAAAACGCCACTGAAACTGAGCTGTACCGATGCTTATGCAACTGCATGCATACCAAATATCAATAGGCTAGCACAGCTGGTTGATGTTAAACAGACCCAAGAAAAAACTTAAACAATTGCGAACGCCGCCGCCGCCGCCGGAATCGCTATACTAGATGTCTCGCTTTTTTTTCGACTATCGTCGAAGGCTCGACAACAATCAATGTTAATGTAAGTAAAATTTGTCCTGGTAAAATATGTCCCAGTGGACATACTTTCCTCTACGGAATTTAGTCTATGGTTACAGATTTTACTAGTAAAATATATTCGTTTTTAACAAAATAAGTACCAGGACCTCTTTAACTAGGAAAAATTGATCACTCAAGAAGTCTAAGGTTTTAAAGAAATCAATTTTTTCCTGAATTTGCATAACATTAAAATCAACTTTATATCATTTTCATAATATTATTGAATCAAGTTTTTACAGTTAAAATGATCTAAAATGTATAAGTTGAAGTCACAAAAAGTGATGGACATATTTTCCTTAGTAAATATTTTTTTGTCCATAGTGAAATATAACGGTATTATTTATCCTTTCTTTATTAATATTATAAATATAGACAATAAATATGATTGCTTTAACAAATATATGTATATAACAATATGGACTTATTTTCCTTAGTAAATATTGTCCATGGACACAATTTACTAGATACAGAAACCGTCTTATATGTCTTTGCTAGATACTATGGTCCCTTTCTACATATAATAAGCAATGAAGGGATATGGAGTAAATTCACATGAGATAAAATATCTACATTTACACAGGAAAACCAGGCAATGCAACAACGCTTTTATTGTTGTTTTCATCTTGATGTCTACATGTATATTAAGCAACATGTAAATGGACTTATTTTACTAGAAAATATTAATTAAGGACTGCATTTACTAGTAAATATTGTCCATGGATTTAATTTACAATAATATATTGTCTTGTTTGATGCTTTTCATTTATGGCGGATTTCCTGGCTCAATAACGTATTATATTATAGTAAATACTTCAGATTCAGAACATTTACTAAATGACGTTATCACTAAAGATGAAATTTTTAAGGCAGTACGAAGCGTTAAAAATAATAAATCTGCAGGTGATGACGACATAATTAATGAATATATATGTAGCAGTATTGATTTGATGATTGATATATTCGTTAACTTGTTTAATTTGATATTCAATACCGGTATAGTGCCCGAGGCATGGCTTTACGGAAATTTAATCCCAATTTACAAAAATAAAGGGAGTAAATCTGAGCCGAAAAACTATCGACCAATTACACTACTCTCTTGTATTGGAAAAGTATTTACATCAGTGCTTAATAACAGACTGATTGATTATTTAGATGAACTTTCAATTTTAAATGAAAACCAAGCAGGTTTTAGGCATGGTTATAGTGCAAACGATCATATTTTCTCATTATATACCTTATTTGAATTACTAAAACTTAAGAAAAAGAAGTTACATTGTGCTTTATAGATTTTCAGAGAGCGTTTGATTCGATAAATAGAAATCTACTTTTCGCAAAATTATTGAATAATAATGTCACTGGTAAGTTTTACCGTATTGTGCAAAATTTGTATAAAGATATTAAATCTAGAATAGTACACAATCATGAGAAATCTGACTATTTTACATGTGAAATAGGCGTTCGCCAAGGAGAAAATTTATCCCCTATCTTATTTTCGCTTTACTTGAATGATTTACAAAATTATTTTGAA
>MJUU01067338.1:123411-135215 GCA_002080025.1 Modiolus philippinarum | reverse complement strand
TCCCAATACTTTTAAATTTAATCGTTTATTTACTTCATCAAACACAGGCATTTTAGAGAAACTTTGTAAGTTTATTAAAATTATAAATATGAAAGTCAATCCTCCAGGTTAAATTATATTGTATTTTGTTTCTTTCTGTATTACACATGTGCTTTAAATTTAAATGTATTTATGTTATATTATTTTCTCTGTAACTTTGTATACAGTTTATGAGAAATAAAGACATTCATTCATTCATATTTGCAATTCTTCAATGAACATACCAACATTCCTCAAGTAACACCTATAACAACTCCTTCAAAACTCCTATCTTTTCTTTGTCAATCAACCAATCAAAATTCTATAGAATTCTTTTGTATACCAATTTGTCATTACTGGAGTATCAAGGTAAACCCCTTCAGGCAGTACAAATTGGTATACAATAGAATTTCTATAGAATCTTGATTAGTTGATTGGCAAATAAAGGACAGGAGTTTAGAAGGACTTGTTATATGTGTTACTTTAGGAATATCTGTATGTTCATTGAAGAATTGCAAATATAATACGTTAAAGAGCCATGGAACCCGCCATAAGATTAACTATTTTTTTAGACAGTAAATACGTTGATATAAATGATAAGTGTAAGTAGTATGTGACTTTTACTATTTCTGAGGTAAAATGGGCCAAACAACGCAAAAATTGCAGTTTCCAAATAATCTTAAATGTTTTCCACCTGATTTTATTGGGATTTTTGTTAGTATTCAAGAGATTTTGTGTAGCTCTTGCGTTTTTGATTAATAAGGGATCAGAAGGGCTATTCTTATTTTCCCCAGTTTGTGTCCAGCTGATTAATGTGTTCAAATTTCAGTGGTCGACATGCTGCGGTCGTATCATGCTGCGCTTTTCCTAGGAAAAATTGTCTTTGATGTCTAAGAACGGACAATGATGGTTATTAGAATTGGCTTTCCTTAGGGTAGATGTCCTTATAATACGTATTGAAGTATTAAACATTTTTTTTCTAGGCCGGGAGCAAGTCCCTGTGATACATTTAAGCAAATTAGAAGATTGGAGTAAAGTTCCATCCGGAAAATGTAAGCACATGAGAGTAGGGAAAAATACACAAAATCTCCAACATGCCGATATTCACTTTTAGGCCAGACAGTTGAAAAATCAATCAAGAGAAAGATATTGAAGTATTAGTTGACTCGGAGCTATCCTTTGAAAATCATTTATGCGAAAAGGTGAACAAAGCCAATTCCACTTTTGCAGCACTCAGACGGACATTTAAATATCTAGATGCCTAGTCCTTTGTTACACTATATAAAACCATGGTTCAGATTTAGACATGCTAGCTCTGTGCGGTCCCCTTACAAAACTAAGCATATTGACAAGCTAGAAGGAGTTCAAAGAAGAATAACTAGTCAAATTCCAGGGATGAAAGATTTATCATATGCAGAACAACTTCGAGAAAACTTGGGTTGCCAACTTTAGCATACAGGAGGTTAAGGGGAGATATGATCGAAATTTTCAAAATCATAAATGGATATTATGACCAGGGGCTAGCACAGTTGTTAAACTACTTAGTGATTCAGATATACGACATAGTACAAGAACCAATACGAAAAAATAGTCCAACAAAGCTGAGGAAGCACCGTCGTTTACAAAGCTACTTTTATCATCCTATGTTTAAATAAAAATAAAAATAAAAAGTCAGATCAGTAAAAGATGAACATATAGGATGATAAAAGTAGCTTTGTAAACAACGACAGATAATTCGGTCTAAGTAAGCACTCATTTGGAATAAGAATAGCTAGATTTTGGAATAAACTACCCGACAAACTAGTAAACTCTCCAAGCATAAATGCTTTTAAGAACAGAAAAGATAAACACTGGATAAGTCAGGACCTATATTATGATGATTATAAGGCAAATATTCAAGAAGTAGGAAGTCACGTGACAGATGAATATTTTTGAGTCTGGTGAAGAGGAACCTTAGGTATCCTGTACCGGAAAACATCAATAAGTATCAATTAGTAAGTATTTAGATACAGAATTTACTGAAAATCTAGCAGTGAAAATAAACTTAATAATGGAGACAATCATATTGTGGCACCAATATGTATGTACAATAAATAAAAATACTTAGTATATGTGTCAATTCCATCAAAATAAACTATATACTGGAGGCAATTTAGGCCCCTTATAGGCTTCGTATAGTCAGAAATAATCTAATATTTAGAAAAAAGGGTCAATAGCTGCCGAAATTTTGTATATTTTTTCTCCTCGGCAAGATTTGTGAGTGATTGGCAATGTTCAGTCCATATCAATCTACTAGCTGCAGAACGGTAGCTCTTATGGTCCTTGTGCTAATTTTCTGATAGTTGCGGACCATATGGTCCGCCAAATCAGAAAAAAAATAAAAGGACCTATAGAGCTACGGTTCCGCAGCTATCAATCTACCTGAAAGGCACGTGACAATAAAAGACTTAAAAGGTACATATTTATGACAATTTGTATACCTTGTAATCGCAGCGGGCATCTATGGAGTGTGCGTGTACTTTATGAATGAAGTTGATCTCTTGAACGTTCCATACCCTTCTAACTCCAGTAGTATCTAGATCTCCATCGGATAAAAGTGAATAATACAATAAAAAGCTCAGAAATTTAACATCAGAAATATGTAGGAGGGGGCATTCCAATATGTTGATCATGGGAGACTTTAAGGTTGAAGGTCTCCTTTTCAGTTCAATGTTAAACCTATGGGAAATTTGTGTAAAATCCCCAGCCTTAACGGCTTGTTGGTTTATTCCAAAAAAAAAAAAAAATCATGTTCTTTCGGTTTCAGAATATGTTCAAACTTGCCCGACAAATTTTTGAAAAGAGACCACCCAAAGACGATTGTGACCAGTTTTGGTTCTAACTGGCTTTGAGGTTTTAGATAAGACCTTTGAATGCTTTCCCAAATGGGTCCAATGTTAAACTTTGTTCCACGCTGGTGGCCATCTTGGATGTCATTCAGACTTTCCATACACAATTTTCAAAGAAGGCAAACAAGAACTATTGTTAGCAAGAATGCTTCCCACTTGGCCAAGTATTTTAAGAAAAAATCTTTGAATAAGTCTCCCCATAGGGTGCAATGTTAATCTAAGTTCTGCTATGGCAGTCATCTTGACCAATGCATTTTTGAAAGGAGACCTTGTGGTTTTCAGATTATAAGATCTTTGCATGCTTCCCCAAAGAGTCAAATGTTAAACAAAATTCCCAGCTGGCAGCATTCAGACATGCTTGACACACTTTTCAAAGGGGATGAAATAAGGCCAATTGTGATAAAGTATGGTTGCAATTGGCCTAGTATTTTTATAGAAGAAGATTGTTGAATATATTATCGGATTGAGTTAAATGTTAAATCAAGTTCTCGCTGGTGGCCATCTTGGATAAAGTGCAGACTTGCTGGTCACATTATTAAAGGGGACCACCCAAGGACTATTGTGTCAAAGTTTGGCTACAATTGACTCTGCGGCTTCAGAGGAGAAAAAACTTTGAATGCTTTTCCATAAGATCCAATGTAAAAAACCGTGTTTCCCGCTGCACCCATCTTGGATGTGATGCTGACTTGCCAGACATTTTCTTGGATGTAATGCTGACTTGCCAGACATTCTTGGATGTAATGCTGACTTGCCAGACATTTTTTTAAAGAGAGCCAACTATTATGACCAAATTTGGTTCCATTTGGCCAAGCGGTTTCGGAGATCTTTGAATGTGCTTCCCCATAAGGTCCAACGTTAAACTAAGGTCCCCACTGACAGCCATCTTGGATGAGATTCGAATTTGCCCCAAAAATTTTTGAAAGAGGATCACCCAATTACTTTTATGTGCAAGCTTGGCTCAATTGGCTTTGTGATTTCAGATTAGAAGATCTCTGAATGCTTTCCTATACACCGCAATGTTTAAACTATGTTCCCCGTTTGCAGCCATCTTGTATGCCATGCAGACATGCTTGACACTTTTTTCAAATAGGACCTACTAAGTATCATTGTGACCAAGTACGGTTGCAATTTGTCCAGTACTTTCAGAGGAGAAGATCGTTTGAATATGTTCCCCATTGGATAGAATGTTAAAATAAGCTCCACCCTGGCAGACATCTTGTATGAAGTGTAGACTTGCAGGAAACATTTTTGAAAGGGGACCATCAAAGGACTTTTTAACTAAATTTGATTCCAATTGGCTAACAGCTTTTGAGGCGAAGATCTTTGAATGTTTTCCCATAGGGTCCCATGTTAAAACCATGTTCCCGATGGCTACCATCTTGAATGTGATGATGATTTGTGGGACACATTTTTTACAAAGAAGTCCAGCTAAGTTTGGTTCCAAATGGCCAAGTAGTTTCAGAGGAGAAGATCTTTGAATTTGTTTCCCCTTCGGGACCAATGATAAAATAAGGTTCCCATAGGCTGCCATCTTGGTTGAGATGCAGACTTGCCAGACACATTTTAAAAGGGAACCAACCGAGGACTATTGTGACCAAGTTTGGTTCATATTAGCCCAGTAGTTTCAGAAGAGAAGATCTTTAAATGAAAAGTTTACTATGGATGGACTCCAGACAAAGGATAGATGTTTCTGAGAAGAAGATCTTTGAATGTATTTTCTTTAGGGTCCAGTGATTAAACTTTGTTCTCGGCTGGTGGCCATCTTGGATTAGGTACAGACCTGCCTGATTGATTTTTAGGAAAGGACCATCAAATGACCATTGTGCATAAGTTTGGTAATCAGTGGACCAGTAGTTTCAGAGAAGATCTTTGAATGTCTTTTCCATAAGGTCCAAAGTTCAAACTGTTCCCTGCAGGCAGCCATCTTTGATGAGGTATAGTTCTGCTGGATACAATTTTTAAAGGGGACCATACAAGGACTTTTGTGACCAAGTTTGGATCAAAATGGCCCTGTGGTTTTCAGAGAAGATCTTTGAATCAAATGTTTATGACAGATGATGGCAAAAGCTCACCCTGACATAGCCAGATGAGCTTAAAAGTGGAGAAATGTACAGGGGCAAGATATTAACATGATTAAGCCTTCTATTCATCCTCAAAAAGATGCTCTTTTTCAAAAATATAGACAGGATGTGTTCACAATGTGTCCTGGCCAGGATTTCCGTAATATGACCCAACTACCCGGCACAGACAGGGTTTTCACCTGACCACCTGTATATAAAGCTCCTGTTACCAATCCTATTGCTGGGCAACATGGACAGATATAACATGGCAATGCTACAATACTACAATTGTTAAAAACCAAAAACAACATATCATAAGCCATTAGTTTATTTAATAAGAAGAAAATAATATACATAATAATATATATTTATAAATACCAAACAAAATAACAGATATACGATATCAACCATTATAATTTTACAATCTATGTATAAAAATATGATTCAAATTGTAAATGTAACTATCTTATACATCTATATGCCCCACACATGTTATCAATGATATTTTGTTTAGCAGGAAAGGCTTATTAGCATTCTGCAATAATAAGATTCCAAATTATTTACATAGCCCTAAAAATACAACACATTAGCCTGGCAAAAAATGTTTTGTACACATTAAGTCAAGAAATATGGGAATATATTGATTATGCAGGTGTAATATGGATGCCAAGTTTGAATACATCATTTCAAAATTTAGGGATGGGTTTCCAACATTCAAATTACCTGACATAAGCCAATCTGCATGTATGAAACCTGACATTATGCAGCACACAGATTTCCATGAATCTGTAAAAATCACATGTCTGAAATTCTATTTATGAAATCATAAATACTAATTTTTCAGTATCTAATACATATTTATCTACATTATGCATTATTCTGTGCACAATATCCCAAATTATACAAATAAACTTTTCAATGCAATGAAATCAAAAAGACAATGTAATATTTAGCATATATATCTATACTTGTATGTATATAAGTGTTTAAATATCCAGACTTGCCTACCCAACTTGGTCAAAAATAGTAAGTTACTTGATCAAAAATCGTAATCTGAGATGAAAAATAGTAAGTCACTTTTTAATGTAATAAAACATGCTTTAGTACAGAAACTACACCTTTCAAGGAAAGGCACATAATTGATTTGTACAATACTCCCACCAAGAATACAATTTTCTGAGACAGAATAGTAAGTTACTTTCTGAGATTCTTGTCTTAAAAGATAGTTTTTACATTATTTTTATTTCCGGAAATGCCGATTTTTACTATAATGTATGGACCGGAACTGAAAATTTTCAGGAAATACTGCAATTTGACCAAATCGTAAGGAAATGTTAAACCATCGTAAGGGCGTAAGATGACTTTGAAAATAGTAATCCTTACGCCAAAATCATAAGGGTAGGTAAGTCTGAATATCATATGATATTATTCATCAGGAAAATTTGAAAGTACATGTTTACATAAAATATTAAATAAAGAGAATTGAAATTTCTGTATCCCCTTCTAATTTACCCTGTTAAAAAGGACTGTGAACATGTTCATTTCCTTAGAAATACTGCTACCTAAGATTTCACATCTATGTAGAATGATGCAAATTTGTTCGCAGAGGCATAAAAAAAAAGAAAAATCAGTTCATGAATCAATACATGCCTTATTTTATTTTAGTTTGTCTGTCTGTCCGTCCGTCTGTACAAATAAAAAAACAACTCTAAAATGTTTTTCAGAAACTTTTCAAGCAAATTTCCACAAGTTCAAATGAATTTTACTTACATTGACAGTAGATGTACAAACTCGCAGAAATGTTGAGTACCACTAATAGATCATCACATAGAAATATGGTTGCTGATCAAAATTTCGAAAAGGAGATAATTTAACTGTATCTGAAAAATCAACCAGAACTGATGTTGTCGCACGGAAACAAAGAGTCTACAGACGCCGCCACCAGTATCATACCAATATACAACCTCAAAAATTTGTTTGCGGTTGTATAAAAATGTAAATGATTCTACTGATATTTTTCTGGAATATGTTTTTAAATATATGTTGTGAACTCACTCAAATATATCATACATTAAAAAAAAACAATCAAATTTCTCAACATGCACTAACTATATCCCTCAATATAAAATATTTAGCGTATAAAAATATTACTTGTATAATTGGGAATAATAAAGTTGACATACACAAAACAAATATGCAAATTAAAAAATAAATATAAAATACATCTACCCTAATTAATGTCATTTATGAAGACTTTCAGGAAAAATATAAAAAAAATCATTAGTTCTTTTGGGAAAAAAGGCAATTTTTTTACTCGTCAACTATATAAAATTGACAAATTTGTATTCCAAAACATTTTACATCCATACCAATTGTTAACCTCTTCTGCATCAGGGACAATAGATGTATTTACACTTTAGTCCCCCATTGTTTTATATTTGGTACAGGTTCCAGAAATTTTGACATCACAGAAGTAAAATATAACATCATAATTCAAAAGTCGATAGTTCCATGACGTCAAAAGGTTATTCAGAGACAAAATGCTAAGTGTAAAATCGTTGATACCCCATTGGAATATGACACTGCTAGTGTAATCTATGTTTAATAATTGTTGATTGAACCTGAAGCTCTTTTGAAATAGTGTGTATCAGTAATCCATCACAGAAACCTTATTTATGATAGAAATTTTCTGATCGCAGGCATTCAGCATACTCTGGATACTCTGGATCGTGGGTTATTTTCTTAACGTTTACATATCATATCATTTTTGATGCATATAGTTCAAAAATGAATTTATTTCTAGCTCTGTATGGAAGTCTGACCTAATCACTTGTAAACCAGAGAGGCATATCCATTTGTTTATATGTTCCTGTCTGCATCAAAACAGTCTATAAAACAGTCTACCATTATTAAATGATCCGAGACGTTTTACAAACATAAATATCTTTAATAATAACAGTTATATGACTTTTTAAACAGTCTATCCACATTTAATGTTTCAAGACTCTACAAAGATACAAGATTAACTTGTTTTTGGGCAAAAACAATCAGTCAATTTAATGTTTTAAGACATTATAACAACCACAAAGATTTTTAACTTGTTTTGCATTAATCATATTCAGTTTCAAAATCTGTACAAATCAGATTAAGATATGATAAGATCTTTTCTTCTGTAAACAAACATCAAATGTTCTAAGACATCTCACAAACATTTAACTTGTTTTGAATCAAGACAGTCACAAGATTTTCTGATCAGCATTTGACATCAAATGTTCAATCATAAACATTTTTAACATGTTTTGAATCAAAACAGTCATAAGATCTCATCAACAGTCTACTGATATCAAATGTTTTAAGACACTTTACAACCATTAAAATTAACCTGTTCTATTTTAAGACAGTCATAAGATCTTATCAACAATCAATCAACATTTAATGTTTTAAGACATTTTACAACCACACAGATTTTTTTACTTGTTATGCATTTATCAATTTAAAGATCTTGTACAAATCACATAAATTTAAGATCTTTTTAACAGTTTATTGATCTTGAATGCTCAAGGACATTTTACAACCAACCATACAAATTTATAATTTGTTCTGCATTAATCAGTTTTCAGATCTTGAAAGAACTTATACAAATGTAGCAATCTATTATTCATCAAACAGTCACAAGATCTTAAATAGTATTTGATATTTAATGTTCTATGATATCTTTCAACCACACATTTGATCATGGAAGTATTCTGTGGACAATATACTACTTCCACGATATGATCAATTAGAAAATGCACCAAAAAGCTATTTAGATTTGTACAATCTAATGAGGATGAATCTAAATTTGAGCAGGTTCTGTTTCTTCTGATTTTTCTGACTCCCTTGACATTGCATTTAGTTGTCTACTGCTTTCTTCAATAAATTCCTGTAAAAATAAAATCAAAGTTTCTTTCAACTCAAATAAAAATTTGTATATGACCATGGGTTTTAAATTCTGAATATATGACAACACTTTCGTAACTGCAAGCTAAAAAATTTCTTTATAGATTACAAACACAAATATTTTCACTGGAATATCCCCCCCCAGAAAGCTCCTGGTGAGTGGTGGTGTGTCTTATCTTACCTCATCTATTCTGTTTTCGCCCTAATAAGCATTGATTGTGACGTCATAATTTTGGTTGAAATAGCATGTTTAGGCCGACTACTGAAGTGGGTTGAAAATAAAAATGTTTGATGATATTTGAACTTGAAAAGACTCTTTTTTTTGCGACCCTGACGAACTTAAATTGTGACCGGAAACAACACCGGAAATAAGTGTAAAACCTTGGTTGTGATCCAGATACAAACCTGTGTTTCTTGCTAACATACATTAACATCATTTGATGCGTAATGATTCTTTGTATACAACATGTTCAAGCCCAGATCTCCCAATATTCATAACTTCATCTCGATCATGTCTTGATTTTTGTTTTAATTGATCAATTAAAGTTAACTGACATTTAAACTTTGTGAATTAATTAATGTGGAAAAGATGACATGCAGGAAATCCTGTTGGATTTGTTAAGGATTTAATTCACAATTAAATTTAAATGTCAATTAACTTTAATTAATGTTTGTGCAACATAGTTCAGAATCATAAAGGTCTCTTATTACATTGTGATAAATTATTTGTTTCAAAAAGCATTGTCAACTTTTTGAATACATACTAAAACTTCAAATAAACTAAAAAAGTATGGTTTTCTATGTGTGCCATCATTAAAACTTACCCTTAATTTAGCACTGGCAAAGTATGGTTTACCATCTGTACCATCATTATCATCAACATCGGCAACAAAACAAAGGAGTAAGGCATCAATTACCATCTGAAAATGTTACATAAAATTGAATCTATTGAATTTATTGATCATTTATTACATAAAATAATGATATCTATGTTGTTGAAAAATATGCATTTAGCAGCCAAAGACAGAACTAAAAACAAGGTTATCAATTTAAAGTTTAATAGTTTGAACAGAAAAACAATTATTTTGATATGTCCCTTATCCATGTATGAGGGTGTCCTGAACAGTTATATGGAAAATTTTACTCAAATTTATTTGTTATCTAATACTGTTGAAAAAAATTTTCACAAAAAAATGGATATAAAGAAGTCTTTTTCAAAAATAAAATATATAACCAAAATTTGTAAAAATAAATACCATTATCGGCAATATGTACATTTTCTCTTTGGTCTTACTGACTGATATTGTCAGTATCTCCTTACTGACCTGATACAAGAAAATATCAGGCAATGACGTCATGAAATTGACATCATGACTCTTATGACCTTGCCCATAAAAACAATAATGGTAGTTTTGAAGGTCTCGACAGAAAATATCACTAGTATCACAGCATGTCCTATCAGACTCGCTGTGATACGGTGATATTTTCTGTCTCGACCTTCAAAACTACCATTATTCTATATTTATTTTATGGATAACCTCTCTTTGATAATTATCAAATGGAATTACCTCCCTTGCAAAACAATCAGACTAAAGTCAAAATATCACATCACAATCGGCCAAAATTCATGTTACCTGAAATTTGACCTCAATTTCTCATTTTTGCCTTGTCTGTACACTTGGATTTATATGATCTATTTTTGCTTTGACCCTTAAGTATTCTACTCCCCTTGATTTGTATGTGGAAAGAGAATCAACAGTTATAAATACATGATAATCAATCTCAGTTCACCAAAATTATTAGGGCTATTCCATTTAAATCTACCATCCAGGGGGGAAATGCCATATATTTTAGACCCCACCACCAAAAGAAAAAAATATAATTTCTACCATTAGTCAACATCAGGCTGACCCCCAGGACCAAGAGAAAAAAAACAAAACTGGTATTCCCCCCTGGGTGATAAATGTTTCTGGAATAGCCCTTATGCCTACTTACCTCATATACAGATAAAAAGCAGTGTGCAACGAAGTATGCAAACACACAGACTAAAAGTACAGGAATGGCATAAAAATGGAGGTCTGATTTACTCTGCAAAAAAAAAGATATAATATATGTATATATATGTCTAAAGTGATTCACAACAATATCAAATTAAAATTATTATAGAGAAATTTAGGCAATAAAAAACCTAAATTGATCAAATGACAATATTTTTGCTAGACCTACTAGCTTTCTCAACGTCTCTGGATAAGTGATTGTAAAAAAATTATTTATTATTATAAATACAATTATACATGTACATTAAAAAATAATAATTTTTGTACATATATTTATTTGTACTTATTATATATTTATTTTTGGTATCCAAACATGCACATAATTTTTTTTTAATTTTCAAATTTATGTTAATTATACATACTAATAATTCTACTTGACCAACACATAAAAAAATTTCACCTGTACTAAAGTAAATGTCACAGAAGTTTTACCTTCCAGCAGTATTTAGATGATTTATGCTTTTCATAATAGATAAACACAATCACAACTCAATACTGAGTCACATCCAAAAACCTGTCTAAAACAAACATAATCCAACACCAATTGTATCAATTTCTATTTATTCAAACCCAGCGTAAACTGTACACCTGTCCATACAAAAAAATGGAAGAATGTGTCCATGGGACACGGATGCCCCACCTCCTTGCAATCATAACCCTTAATTTATTAAAGGCATAACTATGTACAATATATATATCAAATAATTATAAAATATATCTTTCTCCTGTGATAAATAGGAACTGGTTTGGTTTTGATATAATGTGTAGTTCCAACAAATAATCTGAGAAACAGTCTTATATGTAATACTAATCTATTTTTAGCAACTGTGACCTTGACCTTG
>MJUU01067338.1:98687-112652 GCA_002080025.1 Modiolus philippinarum | reverse complement strand
AGGTGCACAAGTACTTATAGTTACTAACATTCTGACAAAATTTGAAAAGTCAATTCAGAAAGGTTCCCGAGATAAGCTTCGGACAAAAAATGTCTACGGACGGACAGACGGACGGACGGACAGACGGACGGACACGGTGATTCCAGTATACCCCCAACTTCGTTGCGGGGGGTATAAAAACTGCATCAAAATCGGACTAAAAATGAAAAAAATTAAAATTTTTGAAATTTGCCCCTTTTGGGCCCCATTTATCTCGTGAACGGTACATGCCACGTGAAATCCAATGCCATACTACTGATTGGAAATTTCCTCACGAGGATATTGAATGAAACCCCATCAAAATCCGATACATAATAAAGATTCTACAGTAGAATATATGAAAACATCAAATTCAACCCTTTTTGGCCCCTTTTTTAAAATCGGGTGGGGCTACAATGACCAAAACTATGCCAAGCTTTCCTTTTGTGCCAAGGAACATTGTGTTAAAATTTCATAAGGATTGGTCAAATGAAACTTAAGTTATTGACCAAAACAAAAGTGTCTACAGACAACGACGACAACGCCGACGACGACGACAGCACCATACCATTATACCACCACAAAAAATTTTGCGGTCGTATAAAAAATCACTGTACAAACTACATGCTTGAAAGTATCGAATCAATTGTGAAATGTACACACCATAGGCTGGAGAGGTAGGTATGTTGCTGCTAAGAAAGGGAAAGTTCACAATTGGGAAGTTAAAATCATCACACTTGTCATAAAGCTTAGATTTCAAACATCTATCTTTCTCAATATACAATAAAAGATTTAGGTACGAAGCTGAAGTAGTTGTATCAGTTGTTTCTTTAATTTCAAGCTCATTGGGATAGATCTGATGTAAATATTCCTTAAATTTTGGATTATTTAGAAAGGGTACATTGTCTATTAAGTGGAAGCTGAAATTAAAGGACTGGGCTATATGTTTTTGTTTTCTTTGTGTAAGCCCTTGTAAAAACTTTGCCTCATAGGAGTAGAGGAAAAGGTCAGCTAGGAGTGCCACACAGTTAACTCCCATAGGAATCCATATGGTCTGTTGGAAAACGTGACCTCCAAATTCGACAAAAATATTGTTAATCAAAAAGTCTAACATTTTGATTATGCCAGTCTCAGTGTACTTCTTATTTGAATCAGTGTGGTTCTTAACAAAATATGTTTTGTCTTTCCTATTACTAACTAGAGGCCAAGAGACTGAGCCTGTATCGCACTGAACAGCAGGGTTTTCGATGTTTTGCATGATGGGCCATGTTTTTTGTTGTATTACAATGAAATGAGTAATATTTGTAAAGGACCTTCCATACAGCATTCCTGAATAGTTTAGTTGAATTTGCTTCAGTGGTTTAAGAGGAGTTGATGAAAATGACATTTTTCCCATAGGGTCCAATGTTAAATATAAGTTCCGCACTGGTGGCCATGTTTTTTGTTGGATTAGAATGAAATGAGCAATCTTTGTTAAGGACCTTCCATACATCATTCCTGTATAGTTTAGTTAAATTTGCTTTAGTGGTTTAAGAGAAGTTGATGAAAATGGCATTTTTCCCATAGGGTCCAATGTTAAATATAAGTTCCGCCCTTGTGGCCATGTTTTTTGTCAGATCAGAATGAAATGAGCAATCTTTGTAAAGGACCTTCCATACATCATTCCTGTATAGTTCGGTTGAATTTGCTTCAAGGGTTTCACAGGAGTTGATGAAAATGTGAAAAGTTCACAGACGGACGGACGCCAGACACCAAGTGATGGCAATAGCTTACACTGACCCTTTGGGTCAGGTGAGCTAAAAAGGTGTATCTGCGTTCTCCATTTTTAGTGCAGAAACATTAATGTATTAAATCTGCAAATACTGTTTCAGTTTATTGTTTGGCAGGGTTGTATAAAGAGTAGAAAAATCAAAAGTTTGAATGCTATGGCAATGAGAAAGACTGGTTGAGGATAACTGTTTAATGATATCTTTTGAATTTTTGAGAATCCACATTTCATTCACTGTGCTCCTAGAGTAAGCTTTATCACAGTAATTTTTCAGGCCATCTTTGACTGCGGTCAACAAAGTAGTGTGGAGCTGTGAAAGAGGTTTAGTTGTGCATCTGGATGACCCCGCAATATTCTCTGTTTGTATGGATTCGTATGAAGTTTTGGTACCCAGTAAATGTCAGGGAGTTGATTGTTTTCATCATCAGCTCTGATGCCAAAGAAAGCTAAAACTGAAGTGTGATTTTTATCAATCTCTTCCCTAGATATTGTAGTAGAATTTGATTTACACACAGGTAGGCAAGGTCTGATGAAAATGTTAAATTTGTTTGTGATAAGATAATAAATAATATTTGTACCTAAGCTGGCTACAATAGCTATAGCTAAGATGACCCATACTATTATAGATGCCAAGAACTTGATCAGCACAACCATTATAACTGCAAACACTGAAACAGAAATAAAGCTGATTAATTCATTTCATCAGTAAACTAAAATACAAAGAAAATGCATGTACAAATGATTTGTTATTCGCACACTTTATTTGTGCTTACAAATTCAATCATTTTTTTTTATATTACATGTATAAATTTTAAAATATCTACTATTTTTGCAGTTTGATTGTGTAAGGCTACAAACAATTAAAGAATATATTATCATAAACACCCATCCCAAATTTTTAAATCAAAATTATTTTTTATTTATTCTTAGGAAAATTTTCAAACAAAAATAAAATGATTCCACTTTCTTGTAACATGTAAATAATTAACTTGTATAAACTTTAATGTTTCCTAATTCGAAAATGTGTAAAATGTTATATTAACATGACGACATTTAAAGCATTATGAACATAAAATATAACATAAAATAATAATTAGCAACAAAAAACATATTAGTAACGATGCTGTTGTTATAGATGTTGATTTCAGAAAATAAATGAGGATGGGAAATGAACAAGCCTTTTGTAACAATCCTTCAATATTCACATATTTCAAGCTCATTAATTTGACATGACCTTTTTTCAAAAAATTAATATTACAGAATTGCATGCTGGGAATTAAATGATGCACTCTGCAAACTGAAGTTCAGGAATAAGCCTAAGTACAACATCAGAGTTCAGACAAATAAAGTTATTTCATTCTAGCCTTGGCTAATTTCAATGAATAAATACACCTTAAAAAGAATCAATTTATATACAAAATGAAAGATGGTACACCCATCAAAATCATTTTTCACATGCATTAACTTTTGCAAATAGTTGTCAGATGCAAAGAAAATGGGTTTTTCTTTTCTTTTAATTTTTGTTACATGCAATACAAAGGAAAGGGGGAAATGGGATCAGAATATATCGTGCTTAGATCTTGAGTAATATGAAAATGAAGGATTAATAAATGCAAGAATTTCTTTTCAAAATTTTTTATACTACATGTACATGAGGAGCACAAAATTTGTGTAAAATGTTCCTACCTAAGGCAAGAATACAGAGAAGGATCATTTCTTTCCATGACGCATAGAGATCACTCAGAGCTTTCTGGAAGGTGTCACTACTATTGATAAAGTCAAAAAGGGTCTGCAGTTTATCACCCAAAACTGTGAGAGTGCTAGGGACACATCTATACAACAAATCGTCACTGAAAAAATAGGAAAAAACTAAAAACATTCCAAAAACCAAATATTCAACTGATTACATCGTTAAATAAATTTTAAATCACCAGTTGATAGGATTCTTTTCTTTAATTTATGTATAGTAAAGTCAACATTTTCATGTCCAAAAAATTTTCAAAATATACAATAGATATTAGTTTGACTGCATCTTTTTGTCAAAATGGTAATACATTGAAACCTGTCTAAACCGAACCCTGACTAAACCAGAAACCTGTCTAAACCAAACTCATTTTGAAGTCCCTTAGTATCAAAATCTTTTTATTTTAAACCTGTGTAAACCGAATACCTCTCTAAACCGACGAAGTCTAGAGTCAAAAAGGGGTTCGGTTTAGATAGGTTTCACTGTACATTATTCTTTCCCCCTTTTTTTAAGATAAATATAAAACTCCACTTGTCAAAACAAACATCATTTATGCAATTTCTTGTCCTGACTTAAGATTCAAAATCAAATCAACTGATGCATCTTATATTAATATGGGTGTATCTGAACCAAAAGAAAATACACTAAGAAAACAAACCATATGACAGAACTTATAAAGTTAAAAGTAGGGTTGGCTCAAGCAATTTTGTTTGTGAAATAAAATAAAAGAAGAATTAATTTGCAAATAACTTGTGTATCTGTATTTGGTTCAGGATACCATAGCAGCCATATAAATAACTCTGAACTTAGCTATTGTAAGGCCTTTACGTCTGGGTTCAGAGTATATATGACTAACTAATTTGAAGCATATGATTAAACATTAAACAGTATATGGTAAAAAGACCAACAAAACTACCACAACTGATTCCTAGGTGTCAATTACTCAATAGATGTGAAACAATAACTAACCAATCAATCATTCTTATTGCCTTATATAACCAATAATTTTTCAAGGCTACATTTGATTTTTCTGTCAATTAAGGAATCTAAAAATATGAAAAGTTTGCAAGTTTGAGCAAGGAGGCATTCTGGGAAGAGACTTAAAGAATTAAGATTAGTATATACTTGGATATCGGTAGAGAGTATATCAATTACATTTGTCTATTTAATAGGATTAAATTTGATAAAATTCCATTTACTACTATATAAATTTTAAGTGCTGAAATTTATAGCTGAGAGTTTCCAGACTATCAATTTAATGTTTTAAAGCTAATAAGCAATGCTCATCACAAGACAAAACTTACACTAAAAACCTTCCTACAATACCATAAAAATAACTGATCAGTTGTAATATTTTGTGACCTGTATCAACAAAATAAATTCTTAACATTTAAACAATATAAAGAAAATACATATTTATACCTAAAGAAATAACACAAAGCTGGAGAATTTCTCTCCATGCTCGAGCTATGTCACTCGTCACTTTGTTGAAAATATCAAAACTGTTTAAGAATTTGATTACAGATTGTCCTTTATCTACTAATGTAGCCAGACTACTGGGTACACAATAGCTCATCAAAGGTTCACTGAAAAATTCAAGCACATATGTATAATGACTCGGAACAAAAGTAGCTCATTACAGATTCACTGAAAAATTCAAGCATATAATGGTGTTCTAGCAAATGAAAGGATATGATATATATTTACATGGGATAAAATCACGAAAAAATGCAAATCCAACAATGCTTTTGATGTTGTTCTTCATTTTGAAGTCAAAAACTTAAAGTTGTTAGATTTTGATGACTGAAACTAACTTCTTTATTTCAAATATGATATCAATGAAGATCTATGTATTAAAGAGTCCTACCAGTCAAAACATCAAAATAAGTCTGGGTTACTTTTCTTACCCATGTCTGGTAAAAATATTGTAGGACTGACTTATGATTATAAGACTCATGATAGACAGGCAAAAAATGACGTTTTTTTCATGAACTCTTGTATTTTGTATAATAATATCACCTTGATCATTTATTGATAATATGTGTAAACTTATATCATTTTGTTACATGAAAATTGATAATCAAATTAAATCCATATTTTCAGATACACTTTTACTTAGATCAAGAAAAATACAAAGGATTTTTTTTTTGCTTTGCACTTTCTAAAAGGGTGGAATATGGGGCTAGTTTTCATGGAAAAAAATTTTACAAGGGACAAAAAAATAAGAATTTGGCTGGAATTTTATCAATTTCAAGAACTTAAGCAAATAACAACCTTGTAACTTTTAAACTAAAAATATAGCAGACATAGTGAACCAAAAAAACCCAATACCACTCTCTTTCAAAACAGGTACTGAAAAAAATTAGGCCTTTTACTTGAATTTCTATAATCAAAACAGCATACAATTCTCTCTGTATTTTCTTCCTTACTCCTCTGACTTCTGCAACTGAAGTAATAAAGGGTCATTCTCTTTTCATTAAAAAAATTGGTATTTTTCCTTCTCATCTGGCTGTGCCATTCATCAGCTGTCAACTCTTGTTGAACTGTGATTGTGACCATCCAAAATTGGTTATAAAGCTTCTCTTTATTGGTAATAGTACATCAAGTTTCTAATCATGCTTATTGATGTTTTTTTTGCCTTAAAACAAATTCCTTTCAACAACATACTGTAACAATATATTAGTTCCTACCCGAAAAAGTATCCCATGGATAGAATTTAAGTTGATTTTTTATCCTACTGGATACAATTTTTCACTATATTTTTTCCTCTTCACGAAATATTTTCCTCCAAGAGGATAATATTTTATGAAAAGGATAAAATTTCATAGCAAATATATTATCCTACAGGACAAAAAATACACTGAAATACTTTTTCTGGGATACTTTTTCAGGTATATTTTATCTTAGGCCATACAAAATTAATTAATTGGTTCTCAGGCAATTTTTCTTTTAAAATGATGAGGGAGGGAGGTAATTTTTTTTATCTTTTTATTTTCCAAAATATAGATGAGGCAGCTTTTTACATTGTAAACACCACCAAAAATGTAGTGAGGGAGGTGATTTTTTGTTTTTATTTTATTGAAATGGCAAAAAATAGGGTCAATGAGGGGCTTTTTTCAAGCCTCAAACTAGATGAGGGAGGGCCTGTGAACCAATAAATTATTTTTTTATGGCCTTATAGGATATTTTTTTTTACAAGATATTTTATCCAAACATAAGATAAAATATATGTAAGATGGATATTATTTCTACAGAAATAATGTCCATAAGCTACTGAAATAATATCCCACAGGATACTTTTTTGGTACAATTTTATCCTGTAGGTCATTATTTATTTGGGATATTATTTATGATTACAGGTATTTTTTCTCGTGAAAACCCTAGTTTTTTTTTCATACCAATTGTCTTTCGAGGTTCCAGGTAACACGCAAAGTTTATGCTTGTAAAAAGCTACATTAAAGTCTCTCTTTCTTATTTATTGCCAATTCCAACAAGATATCACCACCAGACATCAATAAAAGTTAGATCATAGATCATTTAACCATCTTTTAGATCATTTGCATTTACTCCATATCCCTTTATTGCTTATTATGATCATAGAAATATCCCACAATTATACTACTAAATACATGTACAGTCTTAAAAGAAAATTACCTGGCATAAATTGGATATGATGATGGACATTTGTCTGCATTTTCTTTTTTAAGATAATCTTTAGGTTCTACATCATAACGACACAAATCAGAACCATCTGTGAATGCAAATTTCTGTACGGCATCTATGTCTTTTAATTCTTTATCTGGACATTTAGTTACACATAGCATTGTTGTCTCAAAAGGCTTTTTTATGTCCAAAAAGAACACATATCTGTAAAAGAAAAGCACAAGGTACTTGACTTATCTAATGTTTACTAAATATACTGTATAAAATCCACATTATTATAGCAAAAAATTCTGTTTAATATCGTATATATTTGTACATCATGATACAACACTATAAATAAAGGGATATATAGCAAATGTCAACATGATGTGACCCAACATATTGAAACAGTTGTACCTTTGAAATTGTGTTGAAACAAAATGAATGGACATAGTGATTGTGCCCATGGATATTAATAGCTCTGAAACAGTTATGAACCACTCTGCAGGCAATTTTCGGGACAACTTACCTTAATGTGAAATTAAAAGAAACATATATTCCCATTAAGATCCGACAAAAATAATATCTAGAGTACTTAAGGTGTCTCAGTGGTATTATTCTGCCATTTTTGTCTAATTATTATTCATTAAGAAATTTAGCAAAATAGTTATTTAAAATGTAAAGGAAGTTCCAAAATATTTAAAATTTATATTCCTTAGGCCATACAAAATTAATTAATTGGTTCTCAGGCAATTTTTCTTTTAAAATGATGAGGGAGGGAGGTAATTTTTTTTATCTTTTTATTTTCCAAAATATAGATGAGGCAGCTTTTTACATTGTAAACACCACCAAAAATGTAGTGAGGGAGGTGATTTTTTGTTTTTATTTTATTGAAATGGCAAAAAATAGGGTCAATGAGGGGCTTTTTTCAAGCCTCAAACTAGATGAGGGAGGGCCTGTGAACCAATAAATTATTTTTTTATGGCCTTATCATTTTTACAACATTTTCAATACAAAACCGTGAACTAAAACACATGAGCTTTAAATCTGTTGCTCGATTTTCAGAACACAGAAATTATGCAAGGGAGATAATTTGATAAAAGAATTTAACATAGATATCACTAGAGAAATAAATATGTCGCAATTTATTTCTCTTATTTTAACAGGGACCCCTAATTTTTATTTTGTATATGTAAACTACAAAATTATTTCAAAACACATTCAAAATATGAACAAAATCTATAATACATTTCTTTCAAGCTATCCTCCCATATAATCATTGTCCTTATCATTTCTATGTAAAATCCTGAAATTTTCAATTTCAGTTTTTGTGTTCTAAAGTAACATTAGGCCTTAATATTAGGAATAAATTAATGCTTTCATTGGACCACTTAAAGCTCTTGAGTGTAAGAGCCATGCAAAATCTGTAGCTTTAATACTAAATGCTAATGTCAGTTACAAATCCCATTATTTTCAAACAGAAAGAAAACACTGCATGAACAAATGCACTGTTAGAACTACAAAAACTTTTGGTCTTTAAGTCATTAAAGGATTCATACGAGGAGTCATTGAAGTCCTCATGGTGACTTCAAGATGAAGAACAACAATAAAAACATTGTTCCATTGCTTGTTTTTACCATGTATTTGTAGAGACTTTGTCTCATGTATCCCTTTATTGATTAGTTGGAGTAAAGATTGGAGTTTGCCTCTCCTGCAGTGCAGAGTCCCTAAAAATATTTCCCATGCGAGAGATGTATGCTCTCTATACATTTCAGTTATGGAGTACTTATTCTTGGGAGAATTTCTCATATGAATGCACTTATCATACTTTCAAATTTGGGCATTTTATATTTTTTGTAATTTCAAAATGTTATACTGACCACCTGTTTATTGTGCCCACATCTCATGATTTTATTATGCCAATTTTTCCCACTATTGACTCGTGGTTACACTGTTGGGTCTTTTTGTCTGGCAACAGATGACAGCGATTGTACAAACATTTTACCAGTTAATTTTAATATCCTGCATCCATGACATGAAAAACATGGATGTAGCACTGCTCGACATCTAGCAATAAATTCCACTCAACAGGTACTGTCTTGTACTTACTTTGAGTAACTTTTCGAATGCTCATTGTTGAAGACCTCATGGTGACTTCAAGATGAAGAACAACAATAAAAGCGTTGTACCATTGCTTGTTTTTTACCATGTATTTGTAGAGACTTTGTCTCATGTGCATTTACTCCATATCCCATTATTGATTATTGAATTTTCATATAAATAATAAATAATAACCAATAGAGTTTCCAAAGACCTTGTGTTTTGTTTTTGGTGTTGAAGTAAGAGTTATTATCACTTGCTATTTAGTCAAGGAATGGCTGCAATAAACCCATCCTTAAAATTGTAAAAAATATGAATCTTTGACCTATTCTAAAAAACATCCCCAAATGTGCCTGCCTTTCTCATCATTTTTTTTTTATTTACACTCTCCTCTATAGACTATAGGCTGACTATATACAGATGATACATACGATTTGCCCTTTAGGTTACGTCCTGACAAGGAAACATTCTCTATCTTTTTGTCTGTGTTGTCTTCATCACATGTGTTCCCAAAACTGTCATATCCATACACCAGTCTGAAGGCATCACCATGGCTTACTGAGAACACTGCTATGTAGATCTAAAATTAAAAAAAAAGTACCAGGTCATTGTCAAGATGTTATGTGCGGGTTGCTATCTTTTGGTACTGCTTGTCTGTGTTCAGACCAGTTAAAAGATGAATTTTAATTTTATAAAACTAAACATTCATTATGCCACTAAACAAAATATTAAGATAGTAGACCTAGGTTAAGGGATATAACTCTTTAAATTAGTAAGATGTTTGAAACAGGCAGTTTCATTGATGCTTTATAAGCATTTATGTGAAAAAGAATAAAAATCATCTATGTTACCTATAATTAAGCTTAGAATATACATGTAAATGGTCTAAGCAAACATGCACATGATTTTTAAGAGTTATGCCCCTTAACCTAGGCCTACCTCCTTAAACAAGTTAGATTAAAATTAAGGCTTATTTAAACATTTTTATATGAAGTCTTTTTTATCCTTTCGTGAATTGCCCATAAAAGGAATATAGGACATTTTGTTTAAAACCGATAAAAACTTTATAACCAGCACAATGCATCAAGCTTGCCCTAATGGGCTCACTTGACACAGACTGTATATAAAATCATTTTCCCTTTTAGCATAATGTAACTGGATAACATGTTTTTCTTTCACTAAAAATTCACTACCATTATTGCCATAGTGCATTTGTGCTGTTATCACAGAAGTTAATCATTATACCAGTTAAGGACGTTCTCTGGCCAAGTTTTAATATTTATGTCAGATTTTTGAAACCCTCTAGTTTTATCCACTGAAGAGCAGTAAAATATTTTGCCATGAGAACCTTTTTTCCCAATTTTATCTTATACATCGTTTATGAGCATTCTGACAAAATTTGATGAAATCTTCCCTATTCATTCATAGATAAATCTTGCTTATGTTAGGAGGAGTTGGTTTCCTGTCAAATTTGACAGCAACCTTTCAATGTTGTCCCTTCATTAACTTCTTTTACAATTTTCTAAGAAAATTCATATCTTTATTTTCAAATTGAGTAAGTAGTATTAACTTCATGTCCTTTGCAATGGTGTACTTTGTGCTTTTATTTTAGTCTTATTGTAAGACTTGGAATGGAAGAGTAGGAGTTAATTAAGAAATTAATCATCAACTTGCCCATTGGAAAAGTCACCAATAAATTTTACTTGCCCTTCCACATTTAGAATTGAAGATGAATCAAATTTCAACTCGATAAGGAGACAAGTCTGCGTCAAATTTAACTTGCCCTGCACAGATTTTACTTGCTCGAGTTGCTGCAGGCAAGCGGGAGAGCACTTAAATCAAACCCTGGAAGAGCAGTTTTTGCTCTTTGTGAAAGGCTATTGTGTGACCTTTTTTTTGTACTATTTTTAGAATTTCATTCTTTTATTCTATCTATCACCAATACAACAATGTATAGATTAAAAAGTACAATTGATATAGATATTTTGTTAATTGTGATTTGTCACACCATTTTATAAGGACAGAATTTGAGAATTTTTTAATTGCTCCTCACTGAAGAATTAGCTTTCATCAAAGCTTACAAACTCACCATTCCTGCCCAATACAGGATGAATATAAGAAGAACGGGTATATCTGTACTCACCATTCCTACCCAAAACAGGATGAAAAGAAGAACCGATTTATCTGTACTCACCATTCCTGCCAAAACAAGATGAATATAAGAAGAACAGGTATATCTGTACTCACCATTCCTGCCAAAAACATGATGAATTTAAGAAGAACAGGTATATCTGTACTCACCATTCCTGCCAAAAACAGGAGGAAAAGAAGAACTGGTATATCTGTACTCACCATTCCTGCCCAAAACAGGATGAATATAAGAAGAACAGGTATATCTGTACTCACCATTCCTGCCCAAAACAGGATGAATATAAGAAGAACGGGTATATCTGTACATCCTCTGGTCTCTGTAGGACTTGTCAGACGTGCCTTCTCTGAGGGATCCTCCTGTAACAGAACCAAAAATAGTCATTTGCTTAACAACCATTTCTTCTCACTGCACTTTAAAGTAAAAATATTCAAATCAAATAAAAGCAAAAATGAAAAACATGAAAATAAGTCTTGCTGTGAAGTTCACCTGGAGGAACAAAATGTGAAATTAAGTATACATGAAAATAATAAGTGAATTGGATTCCTGGGAGTCTGATTGAAAAGTACAAAATGTTTTAGAAAAGGATTGGTTTTATTTCTAGCATAAAGATAACCTATCACAATGCCTAGGGACAAACTAATTAACAGCCAGACATATTTTTCATAGACATATACCTGTTACTGGGACACCTATAATTACAAGTAAATCTCTATTACTTGACAAAAATCTACACATAATATTTTTATGAAATTACACTTTATGTAAGTAAGCTGCATTCTGATTGGTTATTAAAGTCCTTCAAGAGAAACCAAAAACCAATTTTATTGGCCATTTAGCTACAAATTCTACAGATTGACAACTAAATTGCTGTTGATAAACTGTAGAATTGGTTAAAAAAAATTGATCAATTGATACTTACCTCAGCAACTGTTGTGTTAGTTGATAAACTCCATTACAGTTCAAGCATTTATAAACTGGAATTTTTGTTACTTTTACAGCGGTGAATTCATGTTTTTGATTATTTCAAACAAATTTTTAAACTGTGAAAATTTTTGTTTTCACATGTATAATCAGTTTAACATTTTTATTTATGATCACTTCATGTACTTTTGAGGATACTGTAAATTATTTTTAGTATTATTATTAGTGATGGCAAAATATATACAATTTGATACTCGAGTACTCGGTACAAATACTCGCGAGTACTCGAGTACTCGGATCATTGTAATAGATAATGAATGGCGCCCCTTGGTTTGATGTTGAATGATGACCCGCAATGTAGGACTTCCCGGTTTTCAATACAACCTTTCATGTTTGTCATTTTTCTTCAAACATGTTATCATTGTCTATTTGAATGAATTTTTAGTTAATCATGTCCTGCACAAATAAAACAATCTTAACTCTAATTGGCAGGCAATCGGTTGGCAGCTTGTGCTATAGAAATTTGCTTTGATCCAATTTTGTTTACGTTAATTAAGGGTCTTTTTGATTAAAACAAAAAAAATCACTTTCCCATTAAAAATGTTTTCTTCTGTCCGACCGGCCGGTCCTTTGAATTAATGAACCTGTTTCAGACTGTAAATTCGCTTTAAGAGAAGTTTTTTTACAGAAGAAAAGAAAATAATTAATATAAAGTGTTGTTTTGATTAGAATGGCTGAAATTCGTGACTTTTTTCATTAGAATTAATTATTTGGTGAGAAAATTATAGAAAAACGAAAAGAAATAGAATAAATGCGTACACATGGTACAAAATACAGAAATTTTAGGTGCCTGCAAATGAGAAGTTGAAAGAAAATGAAACTAGATGTTGTCGGAAACGACAGCTATCCCCGCACTCCCTGTTTGACACAGAAAACAGTTGTTATACACCCTTGGCATAATTTTTTTCATTATCTTTGAAATCTACCTATTGATAGTCATTATTGTTACTAAAAGAATTCTAGGATATATGGTTGCTAAGTAGAATTCCAAAAAATAAGTGGTCTTTGAGACTTTCAGGAAATTTATGAAAATTGGAACCAATTATTTTTGAAATCTAATTCATGAAAATATTCATCCTAAACTACACAAACATTTAAAGTATGGTTGCTAGGTAGAATTCCAAAAAATAAGTGGTCTTTGAGACTTTCAGGAAATTTACGAAAATTGGAATCAAATATTTTTGAAATCCAATTGATGAAAATGTTCGTCCTAAACTACACAAACATTTTAAGTATGGTTGCTAAGTAGAATTCCAACAAATAGGCGGTCTTTGAGACTTTCAGGAAATTTACCAAAATTGGAATCAAATATTTTTGAAATCCAATTGATGAAAATGTTCGTCCTAAACTACACAAACATTTTAAGTATGGTTGCTAGGTAGAATTCCAAAAAATAGGTGGTCTTTGAGACTTTCAGGAAATTTACCAAAATTGGAATCAAATATTTTTGAAATCCAATTGATGAAAATGTTCGTCCTAAACTACACAAACATTTTAAGTATGGTTGCTAGGTAGAATTCCAAAAAATAGGTGGTCTTTGAGACTTTCAGGAAATTTACC
>MJUU01067338.1:39886-89627 GCA_002080025.1 Modiolus philippinarum | reverse complement strand
GCCACCATGTAGCACAGTGAGATATAGTGAAAACTGATGAAGGCCACAAAGGAAGAAGCCACCATGTAGCACAGTGAGATATAGTGAAAACTGATGAAGGCCAATGGCCGAAACGTCTTGATATGGTTATGAAGAACACAATATATTATTGATGAAACATTCCCTGTGGAATTTATTCAAAGGACAATAAATAGCTTATTTTATATCAGAATTCCATGAAATTGAGTCCCAAAGAAATAGTTTAAAAAGGTAAAATCCACGAAGTCTTAACCGGTGAAAATAACTAATTATGCAGTATTTCTGTTTACAATTGTAAATTGAAAGACAACACCAGTACCTTAAATGCAAGGTTGATCCTTTTTTTTTTCATCGATTTTTTTCTCTTATCAATTTTGATATCTTATCAATCTTTCAATTTTGATAATTGATAAAGGAAAAAAATCAATGAAAATTAAATACTTCTGTTTCTATTGAAAAACTAAATTTCAACGACAGCCAGTGGATCCAATATGTAGATATCCATTACTTTGTAGGCACAGGTGACGAAATACCAGTTCAGGGGATAGACTGAAATCTTATATTTTTCTAGAAGTACCTGTATACATAGAACTCTTTGATCATGTATGATATTTCCTTTTTCAATTTTATATAAGAGGTTTGTTTACCATCAATACTCAAGGCAACCAGTCTATTTGTCTTAACAAACCATGTTGTTACATTATTGTTCAATAAATGGATTTGATTCAAAAATATTAATCACAATTACAAAGTCGCTGAACAAATCTGAAACAATAATGGCCCTGAAGCAAGAAATCCAAGACCCAAGTATGATTATGGGATTCCATGTTGACAACGATTGATGATCAAATCTTCCACATTTAAACCACAATAATTGAATCATTTATCTAGCTTACGTTTTTCAAGAATTGTCTTCACAAGAAATAGCTTTTTGATCTCTCAGCATGTTTTTCTCTGATGCAATCTCGGTAATTTGTCTTTCTGGAATCAATAGGACACACGATTTATAAACACTTGACTGCGTTTTCTACTTAAATTTCTTTGTGATTTATAATATCAAATATAACCATTAATTTTTTGTAACTGATACCAAAATGTTTGTTGCAAAAAAACCAAGGCACCAAAAAGCAATTTGGCTTTCCCATGCAATAACTATCAACAAGAGGCTCTCAAGAGCTTGTATTACCCCATTGAACCCTGGCTGACAGAGACAGTCTTTGTAAAAGGGTGCAAAGTTAAGATATAGTTCAAATTTGCCCAGCAGCTTCAGAGGAGAAGACCCTTGAAAGTGTTTCAACTGGGTCCAATTTCTAACTTTATGTGCGATGCTGGTGGCCATAGTGGATATAAAGTGAGAACCTAAAAAAACACTCTTTTTACAGGGTATAACCCAACAACTAATGTAACCAAGTTTGGCTCCAATTTGCCTGGTAGTTTCAGAGGAGATCTTTGAAATTGCACCCATTTTGGTCTAATTTTTAACTATGTTCCCCCTGGCAGCTATCTTCTATAAATTGCAATCCTAAAAAAGAAAATCTTTTCTGAAGAATATCTTTTCCCAAAGGGTCCGATTTCAAACCCTTTCCCTCTGGTGGCCATCTTGGAAAAAGTACAAACCTGAAAACGTGTACATCCAAGGACTATTGTGACTAAGTTTGGTTCCAAGTGGCCCTGTAGTTAAATAGGAGAAGATCTTTTGAAAATGTTCCAATAAGGTTCAATTTTAAACTATTTTCCCTGCTAGCAGCTATCTTGGATAAAAACACTCTTTTTGACAATTACCATCCAAGGACTACTGTGACTAAGTTTGGTTACAACTGACCCTGTGGATAAAATAGGAAAAAAATCTTTTGAAATGTTCCATCAGGGTTCAACTATGTAAAACTCACTATAATGTTCCCTGCTGGGGGCCATTTTGGATAAAGTGTGAACACAAAAACACCTTTTTATTAGGGCACCACCAAAAGACAATTGTGGCAAAGCTTGAAAGTGACTGTTCCAGTTAATTTCAGAGAAGATCTCTGAATGTGTTTCAATTTGGAGAAAATGACCCAAAAAAATCAAAACATATTTTTCCATGGTCTGATGCGCCAGGAAAGGATGAGAATCTAGGATTTTTTTCAGTATAGCCTTATGCTCCAGAAGATTTTTTCCATTGCTTTGTTTTTATATTTACTTAGAACTTTTTTCTTCAACCTATGGACCCAGGATTCTTTTTAGAAGCTTAAAATTATAGAACAGCATTAAATAAATAAAATTTATGCCTTATTCCATTTTACTTTCTATTTTTATTCCAAAGTTCAATTATTTACTCATCTTGGTTTTTTATTTCAACATCCATTGCAAATGGTTTCATACAACTCAAGTTTTATCCCGTAAAAATCAATTTCAAATCCAAGGAACGAGAGAACTAATGTTTAATTGGATTAACAAGTATTGATTCTCTACAGAAATGAAAGTGTCTCAAATTATGTATAATTTATCATGCTTAGAAATAAAAACAACGGTGTAACAGCCAGCACTTCATCAAGACTAGAGTTTAAATTCAAGACATCTTTGGAAAAGTCAATAATAATTTACATTATATTTCAAGGTATCCATTCTTACAAATAATTGTCCAACACAAGCTAATGTCTCAGTTAATTAGAGATTCAGCAGTATGCCTAATAAAAAGCTCCCTCTGGATCCCTAATAAACACTCCTACCCTTTTCTGAGCAAAAATATTAATTTTGATACAAATAAACCAGACCTCAATTGTCATGATATATAATTTCATAAAGAACAGATTCTTTGAGTAGTGTGAATTTATCAAATAATAATATCCTTTGTTATACCAATGTTGATATTCTGTGTTTCAACTAGATATTTTGTGCTCTTTACTTAGAATTCTGGTGGTCTAAAAAAACATCCCCTTTTCAGAAAAATGCAATACCCCTGGGGTGTAATACAGTACATGATGTCCTTGCAAGATGCAAGATGCATGATCTATGTTCTAAGTAAAAATGCAAAAACTTCAAAACCTTGGAGTTGGATACATTGCATGTGCACAAACTATAATTTGAAATTTTCAGCTAAAAACTTTATGAGGAATTGCATGGAAAACTATGCATCCTTTTTGCCAAATTCATAAAAAAAATGTCAGTTTAGCAATTGTTTATTTTACCTAAAATCCAAAAACCACTGTCAGATTTTATAAACATAAATGAACTTGAAATTAAAGGGATATCAAGATTACCGGTAAGTATTACAAATAGTTTGGTTTTTCTTGAGGGGGACACAACAGTGAGACTAAATTCTTGAACAGGATGAACAAATACGTTGTAAACAAAAAACTTACCTGATCACAACAACAGCAATCACCAGCACACATGGTTACTTATACTCTCTCAGTCTAAAATATAAATTTATTCAAATCAGGAAATTTCAAGTCAGTAAAAGATTCAATTATTCCTTTTAGAACACATTGTAAATTTGTCAAAATTTTATCAAAACATATACATGCAAAGGAATTAAATGATTCAGTTAATATTTTGTGACTTTGTAAAACATATATCGCAATAATTCTATGTCAACCCTAAGAAGAGCAATATGATAAAAAAATATCACAAAAATGCTGTCAAAAGACTTTTCAAAATAATTTTATCAACATTTATAATACTGGTTCTGTCAATATTTATCACAATGATTCTGTCAACACTTATCACATGGATTCTGTCAACATTTATAGCAGTGATTCTGCCAACATTTATCACAGTGATTCTGTCAACATTTATAGCAGTGATTCTGCCAACATTTATAATACTGGTTCTGTCAACATTTATCACAGTGATTCTGTCAACATTTATCACAGTGATTCTGCCAAATTTATCTCGATGATTCAGTAAAATTTTATCACATAATTTTGTCAACATTTACTACATGTATCACAATGATTCCGACAATGTTAGTTTTGCTAACATTCATCACAGTGATTTTGTCAACATTATCACAGTGACTGTCAACATTTGTTACAGTGATTCTGTCGGCATTTCTTAGAATGACTTTTGTCAAAATTGATCACAGTGATTCTGTCATTTTCAAAATGAGTCTGTCCACATTTATAACACTGATTCTGTCAACACTTATCACACTGATTCTTTCAACATTTATCACACTGATTCTTTCAACATTTATCACACTGATTCTGTCAACATTTATCACAATGATTCTTTCAACATCTATCAACATTTATCACAGCTATTCTGTCAACATTTATCACAGTGATCTTGATGGAATAAATCACAGTGACTATTTCTACATTTATCACAGTGATTCTGTTGACAAAAATAATACTGACGTTGTCAACATTTATCACACTAATACTAAAGTGACAACAACACTTTAGTATCAGTTGAACTTCGAATACGACAACCCTGCATACCTGTAGGTATCCACTCCCTAAGATCATCGCCTTCATTTCAACTTAACAGTTTTGGTTCACCTATGTCGACATTTATCTTAGTAATTTGTTTAATATCAATCACAAACATTCTGCAACCATTTACCAGTTATTTTGCCAACTTTTATCACAGTTATTATGTCAACAATAATCATGGGGATTGTCAACATTTCTTAAAATGATTCAGTGACATTTTACACAGTAATTCTGTCAACACATTTATTACAAAGGTTTTGTCAACACATTTATTACAATGATTGTGTCAACATTTATTACAATGATTCTGTCAACACATTTATTACAAAGGTTCTGTCAACACATTTATTACAATGATTCTGTCAACACATTTATTACAATGATTGTGTCAACATTTATTGCAATCAACACATTTATTACAAAGGTTCTGTCAACACATCTATTACAATGATTCTGTCAACACATTTATTACAATGATTCTGTCAACATTTATTACAATGATTCTTTCAACACATTTATTACAATGATTGTGTCAACATTTATTACAATGATTCTGTCAACATTGTCAACATTTATTACAATGATTCTGTCAACATTTGTCCTGATATTGTCCAATTGCTTTTGATGAAAATATACCTCATCAGTTGAGAATGAGATTGGTATCAGTACTTTTTAAAGCATTGGATTATAAAACATTATAATTTCAATGGAAAAATCATGCGATCATTAGCTAGTATTTACATAGGTGTAGGTAGAAAATCCTAAGCTGGCTGAGCTTTTTTTTTTTCACTTTCGTTTATTATGCAATAAACCAATTACAGTGTGTTATAGGCTTAGCCATTCTAAAACACCAATATTCCCTTACAGGTCCATAAAAACTTTCTATCGACCTAAACAAAGACTATAATGGATTGGGCAGCTTACAACAAATCATAGAGAAGCAGACTCTGTCTATTCAGTTTACGAAAGCATTCATTAGACTGCCCTGCTATGTATCTACATAGCTTGTTTAATTTAATGTATTGTGGGTTAAAGTAATAAATCTGGCTTGTCTAGCAGAAAAAAAATCTTCATTGATTTCAGGTAATTGTCGAGATTGTTTAAGTCTTACAACATGTATACTGATAATTGAATAGAGATTGATTTTAAAATACATCAGTCATTCAAAGTGAATGTTTTTTGTTAGAAGAACACTTTACATACTAAATTGCTTGTACAAGAATGACTAGCAACAATGTCATGTCAGAAACATGGCTAATTCTATGGATAATTTGAAATTTTAAACAAGAGGCTATTGAAAAGCCCGCATCACTCATCTGGCATTTAATGTCTATTGGACAGTGTTGTGATTCTAATATTCATTCACAGAGAAAACTTTCTTTTGGTTAAATGTCATGCATTCACGTCCAAAACAGCTATAGATATTGAGCAGACGATTTGACAACTTTAAAAGAAGCATTTTCAATTTGGTCAAATGTTATACATTGTTTAGTAAGTTCAGGTTTATTGAGGTCCATACTTAAGGTGTCTGCAGGGTATTAATTTCCTATTATAGAATTTTGTAAAATTTTCTGTGCAGAAACATAATTGTATTATTGCTCAAAATGTAAAATAAAATTTGGGGGTCACCGTGCATTTAAGCGCAAAATTTGAAATTGAAAATTTCAGGATTTTACATAGAAATGATAAGGAAAATGATCATATGAGAGGATAGTTTTGAAAATCTATTATAGAATTTTTTCATACTTTGCAAGTGTTTGATTATCATTACGTAGTTTACATATAAAAAATAAAAATTAGGGGTCACCGTTGAAATAAGAGAGAAAATTGTAAAAATTAATTTCTCTAGTAATATCTTTGTTAATATATTTTATCAAATTATCTCATTTGAATAATTTCTGTGTTCTGTAAATCCAGCAACAGATTTAAAGCTCATGTGTTTCAAGTCATTGTTTTGTAACGAAAATGTTATAAAAATGATTAAGAATATAATTTTTAAATACTTTTGAACTTTCTTTTCATTTCAAATAACTATTTTGTTAAATTTCTTAATGAATGAAACCTAAATGAACAATTATTAGACAAAAATGGCGGAATAATACCACTGAGACACCTTAATAACGTTACAACACAAGGACCATTACGAATAAATAAGAAATTTTGTCAATACCTTAGAATGCACTTCTCATGAGTTCATTGTTATACTAATGATGTTCATATTTGATTTGATCTGGACTATCAAAAAATGATATAGTCGATCAATAGAACTTTTAGAAATACAAAATCTTGGGATTAGATTAATGTAAATAATCCAAAACCCTGTTGAAACATAATATATTTCTACACAATACTCAGCTTTCCCACAAATGAAGATTTCTAATCAGTTTCATCAGGCTAAACATCAAACACTTCCTACTTATTGTAATTCGGGATATATACTGGCTCCTCTGTTGTGTTCAATCTGACAATCCATCTATTCATAAATGATTGCATTGCTTGCCAAATTCAATCTCTACACGTTAACAACATTGAAAGAATTGAATTTTCGCTTGATGATAGCAATACTGATTGCCCGATTCTTTCTCTCTGCATAATAACATTACTAAATCATAATTCCGAGGGGCATGTAATCTATTGTAAAAACCCAAGATTTTTCCGAGTAAATGAAGTAATTAGGAATTGTCAATTTCGTTTCTGACTGAGGAAATCAGTCAAATCAAATCAAGGAGGCATAAAAAATTATGAAATATGAATTATTTTGAAGTATTGTCTTGAAGATGTTGGTCCATGAATACAAAACAAACTGTAGAATTTTTCTCAGAGATTTTTAGTATTGATTTGTTACTGTAATTTCAAATGAAATCCTATGCTAAAGGCAAAATTGCATCAATTATTGTATCCAGTATTATAAATTGAATCATTCTGGCTTTCATTAATGGAAGACGGGAAGAATCCTAAATGTCAAAACACGACAATGATATTCCTTCTGTGTAGCTTGACAATCATAAATATATTTCTCCATGAATAAAATATTGTGAATGCTTTTTCGTAAAATATGGATGTATAACCCTACAGATTACAGAATATATATATAATTGTCATATAATTGGATAAAATATTATTGAAATTTTGCCCCTTCATAACACCAAATAATTAAGACAATTTTTGGGTGGTTCCACCTGATTTGTGTTTTTGTCTCATGAACGCTCTTTACAACTCTGTACAGTAATTTTGTTTTTACCCCGATATAACATAGAGAGGATCCACAGCTTTAAGCTAACCTCATTGCCCAGCATAGTCCTATTTACTTCATATGTGTAATAGCCAAAATATATACATACAATAAGTGTAACAAATTGATTGGCGTCCCCAAAATTCTTGTTTCATATTTTTTTCATGCCACATGTCAGTTAACAGTAATGGATTATGACCTTTTTTTTAACAGAGTCTTTCATGCGTAATATGAAGGTCACAGGTAGGATCTAAAGCAAGCATCCCAAGATATGCATACTAATATGGTTGATGTGGGACATGTCAGTAGGTGGGAATTGAGTTAGACAATGCATTCTGTCCAACCAAGTCGCTCTTCTGTAAAATATAGGTCACAGACAGCATCAGAAGCATTCACTGCAGCTGTCAATGCATACACATATGGTACAAATAGATGTGGGATATGTCAGTAAGCAGGAATAAACTTTAATCATTCCACCTAACTTAGCTGCTCATATGCAAAATGTAGGTCACACTGAAACATTCATTGCATCTGTCATTTTAAGATGCATCATGCAAAGACATGCAAACCAATATGGATGATGTGGGATATGTTAGACAGGGGGAATGGTCTTAATGACCACCATTCTTTCTACTGAGTCATTCACATTAAATGTACTGGGCATGTCACAGACAGCATCCAAATGTTTTACTTATTGTATATGATGTCAACCCATTAGGGTGAAAAAGAGCAACTATAAAGATTACAATATAGAGAAATTCAGAAAAAGTTTTGTATAGCTCGGTAAATTTTAGGAGTTTTATTCATTTTTCATTTTGCATTTGAAAAAAAAAACGTCACAAATTTTGGTACTTATTAATAATTATAACTATACAAACTGGGAACTTTGAAATCCCAATTACCGGTATATAAAATTGGTCAACAGTCAACATACTACTTTAACAATATGATAAAAGGAATCCAAAGAATTGAACCCATTAAAATCCTACAAAAAATAGAGGATTTTACATATTTTGAAAATTTCAGCCCCTTTGACCCCTGTTAGCTCAGAGACGGGAAGAGCTGCACCAAATCCGTTGACACAATGTCAAAGCTTACATTATATCAAGAGGAATCAGAAGAAAAGAGTCCCATCAAATTCTGATGAAAAATAAAAATTTCTAATATTTAGAAAAAATGCAATTTTGCTCCCTTTCACCCCTTGTAGCTAGGAAACGGTAGGAGCTACTCGAAATCCGCTGGCAAATCTTTGAAAGCTTCTATCATGAAGAATCTTAAGAAAAAAATCCCATCACAATCCGATGAAAAATAAAGATTTCACTTATTTTGAAAAATTGCAATTTTGACCCCTTTGATCCCTTTTAGCTCAGAAATGGTAAAAGCTACGCGAAATCCGTTGACATAATACTGAAAGCTTATATCAAGAGGAATCCAAAGAAAAGAATTTCATCAAAATCCGATGAAAAATAAAATTTTCACATATTTAGAGAAATTGCAATTTTGGCCCCTTTGACCCCTTGTAACTCGGAAACCATAAGAGCTACACAAAATCTGTTCGGTACTACTGAAAGCTTATATCATGACGAATCAAAAGAAAAAAATCCCATTGAAATCCAATGAAAAATAAAAATTTTATGTAATCTACATGTTTGCAATTTTTGCCCCGTTTGGCCCCTCATAACTCGGAAAGGAAACAAATTATCAAAAATCTGATGGTGCAGCGCTCTATTTATTTTTCATAAAGAATCCACTGCAAAAAACAGCATCAAAATCGGACTAAAAATAAAAAAAAAAATTTTTAAATTCGCCCCTTTTGGACCCCATTTATCTCATGAACGGTACATGTGACGTTGAAATCCGTTGTCATACCACTGATTGGAAATTACCTCAGGAGCACACTGAAAGAAACCCCATCAAAATCCGATACTTAATAAAAATTCTACAGCTAAATAGGTGAAAACACCCAATTTTGCCCTTTTTGGACCCTATTTTAAAAATGGGAGGGGCCATAATAACCAAAACCGATCCACACCTTCTTTTTGTGCCAAGGAACATTGTGTTAAAATTTCATAAGGATTGATCAACTTGAACTTGAGTTATTGGCCAAAACTTAAAGTGTCTACAGACAACGACGCCGACAACGAAGACAATGTTGACAACAACAATACGACGACAACAACGACGACAGCGCCATACGATTATACGACCACAAAATTTTTTGCAGTCGTATAAAAAATTAATGCTGCTTTCACACATAATTCGAACTAATTCGCATTCGATGCATATTAAACTAATGCATATAAGTAATTGCCTTACTCAGAACATATCAGTACCATTGAATTCACACATAATAGGTATCAAATGCGCATCGAAAGCGTTTTTCAATACATATTGGATGCGTATGATATGTTCGTATGAATGCAGCATAAGATTTTTAAACTGATCAACAAACATCCTTAAATTGTTTTCTATAATTTAATTCCTGTAATACTGATGTTGAATTTTACTCTTTAAAATTATATGTATGCTCTGAAACAGTATTTTAGCATTTTTATATTTAGCAATTTTTAAGCCATGTTTGTAAATAACCATTTCAGCATTATCATGGCATTTTTGTCTTTTTTTGACATAGAAAAAATAAACATACAGATGTAAATTAAAGCATCATCCAATAAACTTACCTGTTCAACCATGCTGCAGCTATCTTGTAAGATTTAAGTCTAGAAAAAATCCATTTTGTTACATTGTATTGATATTTTCATTAGAAAAAAATATATAAAGTTAAAAATAGAATCCTGAACAAATAGCACAAAATACGTTAAGGTTTAATATTGTCTTTTTTTACATTCTGCTAGCAAGCAATAAAACACTGAAGTGTTCTCCAAACCTTACGTTTCTACTCAATAGTTAGCTGAGGACAAATTACTTGCATATGTTTCCGATACTAAACAAACTCCTAAGGGAGCAATTTGTGTTTTCCACAAGCAACGACATTTGTATACAGCGCTGGTGTATCACCATGCCAGTGCAGAAATACTTTAACAATATTTGTTTTACAAAAAAGTTACGATAATTAATGAACTCATTGTGATAATTAGCAGCAATATGAATCATAAAAATATGATAAAATGAATTGCCCTGTGTATTGACATGCTCAAGTTCATTTTACCAATCAATACACATAATCGATAAATGAAGACAATCCATGTATTTGTCACAAGACGATTCCTATTAAATTCTCATATCAATTCCTATGAAAAAATTAAAATTTGTCTTCCAAGGAAAATTGCATAAGTTATTCTTATGGATGTTCGATGATCAGGGTTTAGTTTTCACTTCACATTTTTTTGCATATTTTATACAATAATAATTTATATTTTTGCTCATGGAATCAAAACTTTAGATGCATGCTTTTGAAAGAAAATGCTGATGTTATATTTTCCAGTAGAACTCGACTCAGGCAGTAAATATTTAATTGTAGCTGAAATACAAAACATATTACAAGTCTTGAGGGGCTACATAACCCTGCTTACAGTCAGAAATATGGACACAGACCTTCTTTTTGCCTTTTTTATAATGAAAAATACAAAACAAAATTAATAACTACTCCTTATTTGGAACTGGGAATTTAAGAGTTTATACATCTCTTCAGAGCATAAAAATAAATACAGTCAAACTTTGATGACTCGAATGCCAAACGAACCAATGAAAACAGTTGGAGTCAGAGGTGTGTTCGAGCTATTGAGGTCAAACTATGTTTATACTTGAAGAAAGGGACCAGAAAAAGGGTTTGAGACATCCATGGTGTTGGAGCTATTTCAGTTTGAGCCATCCAAGTTCAACTTTAGTGTTAAAAGTGTCTAAAATGCTCATAATACTAATTGCAAAATGAGCCATGGGTGTTGCCATTGCATCTAAGTATATGATACACAGAGGAAGACGGAGTTTCTGTGCATCTAACACCTAATTTGCATATTCGTAATGTTTCACAGAGGGCAACCAAAATGCAAATATCAAGGAAGAATACTTAAATACAAAGCTGTCGAAATACAAAATTTGGTCATTAAGATTTGCTATAGGAGCTTGAACACAGCTTGACCCCGTTCAGAATATAATTACCCTTGTCCGGTGAATTCACGCATGTTAAGGAAAACTTCATAGGAGCAAGAATAAAAGAAACTTTTTACTTTGTGGCATGTGGCTATGTTTTTTGGCCATTGTAGGTGTTTCCTGTTATCTTTTTTATTCTATTTTCCTTAGAATTCTATTGTATACCAATTTGTACTGCCTGAAGGGGTTTACCCTGATACTCTAGTGATAACAAATTGGTATACAATAGAATTCTATAGAACTTTGATTGGTTGATTGACAAATGAAAGACAGGAGTTAAGAAGGAGTTGTTATAGGTGTTACCAGAGGAATATTGGTATGTTCATGAAAGAATTGCAAATATAATATGTTAATGATCCAGGAAATCAGCCATAATTAATGATTAAACAGTGTCTCAACAAAGTTGAAATCACATCATACCACCTCTGTTGGCAGTTTTCTATAGGCCAGGACATTAATAATCGCTATATAAAATTTCATGACAAAAAAAGAGTAGGGAGTAGTCCGTAACAACAGCTTATCTCTTTACTAGTTTGCTGTTTGGTGAAAAAAGTTTGTTGCATGCAACAGAATAATAAGCAGCTGAAAACTACCATCATAAAACATCCCTGGTGTTGAATACCAAAACATGAACTTGACAGTGGATATAAGTCACACAGATCTGGACTTAAAAACAACTTAAAACCTGTGTCACTCATGCCTGAAAAATAGGTCAAAGTGACCTAATTCTTGTCATTACCATTACAGTCTCTGAGAAGAAGATATTCAAATACTTGCAGCCATCTTAATTGGATAAGACCTTGGTTAAAATTGTTCAATTGGTTCCAAAATGAGCTCTTCAAATGCATTTCCAATAGGGTCATATGTTAATGTATGGATTGATATGAATGGATTGTGTGAGTAGTCTGGCTTTAATATCACATAATAATTATATTCTTTGTTATATCAAATTAAAGTTGCTATTGTATGTTTCTACTTTAATTATGTGATTTTTACTTTAAATTTTGCTTGTGTTTAATAAACACCTCCTTTTCAGAAAAATGCAACACCTCCTGGGCATTTGATATGTTCCCCACTCGGGTGGCTAACTTGGATGAGTTGGGAATAAAGAATCACAAACTTTGATGGACCTTTATGTGCAAATTAAATCAAAATTGATCATGTGGTTCCAGAGAACAAGATTTTGGCAATTCAAACTAAACCTAATTATTTAAATTAGTTATTGATATACATTTTAGATTTCATTATGGTTTCTCAAGTTTTTTGCAAAAACTGCAGTTCTGCTGTGCTCTATTTTTAGTAGCAGTGGCCATGCTGTTTGGTCTGAAGACTTTGGCCAGGTGAGCTTATAATATCCAAAACTTGCAACACTCGGACTTCACACTTTCAACTTTGTTTCACCTTCTCAGCCGTTCTAGCTTATTTGGCAGCATTGAAGATATTTGACCTTTCATTCCATTAACCTGATTTGGATTTCAGGGCTAAATTCTCTAATATGAAAAAGAAAGGAAATGGGGTAAATGTCAAGGAGACAACATCCCATATCCAGGTTAAAATGACAAAAAACAAAACATCTAGGGGTCACCATATGGTCTTCAACACAGTGAGGAACCTCACACCATATAGTAAGCCCTAAATGGCCCCGAAAATGTAAAAAAGTGAATAAATCAATTGAAACAAACCACATCCAATAACCCAAATATCAAGAAACTAAAATTTTATAAGAAGACAAGGACAAGCCAATGACCAACATATTCCTGACTTGGGACAGGCGCAAAAATTGCGGTGGGGTTAAACTCGTTTTCTTGGATCCAAACCCTCCCCCTATGTGTGGTGAATGGCTAAAATAAATACACAAAAAGACTCACAGTAAAAATCAAACTAGAAAAAAGTCCAACTTATCAAGACGAGTACCCTTACAATGAAGTACATAAAACATGAAGACAATACACACAGGTACTGTCCGGACAAATGCTAAGTCCATCATTTTAAAAACAAGTAGGTATGAATCCTGAAGAAGGAATAACCTCAGAATATTCAAAGAACTAATTAATTGTCTTGAAATGATCAAACACATAAAAAAGCCAAAAGTCAACACAGAAATATTCATGTCTCCTTCAATTATTAATGGCTTAAGTCTTTTTATCCCTTTTTTTCTACAGATAATCTTTCAAGTACAAAGTCTTCTGTGTTTTTGTGTTTCCAAGCAACAAAAAAACTGATTAATGCCAAAGCAGTAGAAATCAAAGACATCCTATCATTACAACCTTAAATCACAAATCTTTATTACTCAAATTAACCTAATCAGATACCTCTGTGAAAATTTACGGCCTTACAAATCTTCAGAATTGATTGCATCATAGCACTCATGACTAGACACCATTTATTTCACTTAAGCATGTTATAAAAAACTTTTTATTTGCTGCGTAGTCCATAAAAGGTTTCATCAGTAATGGTCGGCAAAAGGATTATTGATATTTTTATACATAGAAATCTGGAATTCCATTCTCCATGTAGCCGATGCGTGAAGCGTCTTTAGATGTACATGTTTTGTAAAAAATATCTCAGAATCTTTGTCAATATTTAATGGCACTTTGATCTTTATGTAATATGTTCATAGTTTCAAAAGCATTCAAAAAATATTCCCGCTCATTAATACAGGTAAACAAAAGTTTTGTAAAGAACTCGAGAAATGTATAATTTATCAGTATAAAGGAAAGGATATGAAATCAATTTAAAAGAGCTTTAGATGGAAATATTGAATTTCACATCAGTAATTGACATTCATGATAGGTTTTGAGTCCATATTCTGGGACCTATAAATCTGAGCTTTAAAGGGTTAATTACTGGCCAGTTGTTAAATAGTTTTGACCCTCTATCAATACTGGAACACTGATTATACTTGATTTTAGTAAAAACAGAAGCTGGGAACAGGATGGGGTCTATAATTATGATCCCTGAATCCTGTGAAAATAATAATAATAATAATAACTTTATTTGCAAATTTACGCCCATAGGGGCCAAGCAAATACAATGACAAAACATACAAGACATACAAACATATGTTTATACAACAACAAATAACATGTAAATACAGATATATATTGAGTAACTTTGGCCAACGTGGACTTTACTTTCACAAGTCTGTACTTTGCTTTAGAAAGTCTGCTACTGCTGACAAAAGTTGAAAATTTGGATTTAAAATTTGTATTAGTTTATTGAGTGGCTGATCTTGAATAAAATCTGGATTCATAATATTTATTGATGAATATAAGTCATTTCTAGCAGATTCATTCTTGGTACAATTTAGCACAAAATGTATTTCATCATCAATTTCATTTGAACTGCAGTGTTTACAAATTCTGTTATCTCTTGGTATATTTTGGTATCTTCCGATTTCTATTTCTAAATTATGGTCACTAACCCGAAATTTAGTTAAAAGCTGTCTAGTTTTAAAATTTGATATTTCTAATAAATATTGTTCTAGTTTAATTTCCGACTTAATTTTGCCATAAATAAACAACTTAGAATTTTCTGAAAAAGATGCCAATTTGTTTAGTGTTTTTTTACAATAAAACTCATTCACAATTTGTTTGATTTTATTTTTTAAACGACATTTAATATTATTAAAAGGTTGGTTTAAATTCTCAAATTCTGTAATATTGAGGTCAAATTCTTCAAATAAACTTGAAGTAAATGTGTACCAAGAATAAATCCCATCGTTGTGTAGCGATTTATTAATAGTATATGCTTCTTGCAAAAGTGGATTTATAGGATTGCAATTAAGTCTACAGAAGTATAATAAAGCCTGAGATTTTATAAACGTAGATAAAGAAAATCTCCCAAGCTCTGATGTTGCTGCTATATTGCATGCTGTTTTTTTCAAGCCCAAAGTTGATTTACAAAATCTACTATGCACTCTTTCATAAATGAATTTGTCTTCTAAAGATAAAATGTCACAAACAGATCTATGCTGTTTTGATCTTTTTAAGGATTTATATATGGAGAAATATTCTTCAATGAACCAAACTTCACTATTATATAACATTACAGGTCTGACTAAAGTGTCAAATAACTTACATGACAAATTTACTGGTAATGATTGAAAGTTTTGTAAGCGACTTTTTAAGGAAAATATGACCTTGAGTCCCTTTTTTTGTTAATTCTTGTATGGCTCTTTTGAAAGTGCCATTATAAGAAATAATATTACCGAGATAATTATATTCTTTAGTCTCATTTAGTTGACATTTGTTATAAAACAAAGGAGGGGTGGACATGTATTTATTTTGAAAAGTCATTACTTTTGACTTATTAATATTAACTGCAAGTTGCCAGTCATAACAATATGTTTCAAGTTTATTTAGGGAATTTTGCAAACCTTCATGTGTACTAGATAGTATAACAAGGTCATCTGCAAATGTTAAACTAGCTATTGTAGATTTATCAAGTTGAAGGGGATTACATGTCTCATCAAATATTTGATGCAAATCATTGATGAAACAATTAAAAAGAACAGAACTCAAACTGTCTCCTTGTTTCACACCTCTTTCTAATTTAAAGAAGTCAGAAACATTATTTTGAATTTTTACAGCAGATGTGTTAAGTTTCTACATATCTCTAATAACAGTAAATATTTTCTTTCCTATACCATTGAGCATTAACTTATGTATTAAGCCATTGTGCCATACTGTGTCGAATGCTTTGCGCAAGTCAACAAAGCAAGCATATATTTTTTCTTTCTTTTTTTTAAATATTTTAATATAAGGGTTTTTAATATGAATAAACTATCTGTAGATCTATGATTTACCCTGAAGCCAAACTGTTGATCTGCAAATAATGCGTCATAGTGGTTTAATAGTCTGTTATTTAGTGTAGAGCTAAAAAGTTTGGCAAGACAGTTTTGGAGCGAAATTCCTCTATAATTATTAAGATCTGAATAGTCACCAGACTTAAAAACCAACACAACATAAGATTTTCTCCATTTATTTGGGTAATTCCCAGTGTCTAAAATTAAATTGAATAATTTAGTAATTGATTTACAAGTAACTGTACAACTATATTTTATTATTTCATTAGAGATAAGGTCTGGTCCTGTACTTTTGCCTAATCTAAGCTTTTTGATACAGGTTTTGATTTCCTTAATAGTGAAAGGTTTATCTGTTAATTCATTTTCAGCTAGTATATTTTTATAGTTTTCTATATGCTTATCCACTTTTTCGCAAAAGGTTTTATTATAGTTATTTGGTTTCCCTTGTGACTGAATATGGTTTGAAAGTTGGTCATAACTAACAGAATTAAGAGAGTTAACTTTTTCGTTATCTAGCTTTTGAAGTGAATTTAACAACTGCCAATACTGTTTGGGATCATTTTCTTTCCAATTAGTCAACTTTTCAAATAAAGCTTTCCTAAAGAGATATTTCTTTTTCTTTACAATCTTTTTTAATTCTTTTGAATGTTTGAAGAAACTATGTCTAATTTGTAAGTTATATGGTTCTTGTCTCATTTTTACTCCAAGATCAACCACTGTTTTTTTAATATTTTTAACTTCTGTATCTGTCCATGGTTTTTTTCTTTTTGGTTTAGTCTTTTTGTATCCAATATATTTACATGAATTTATAGCCAAATTTTCAAAGATATTAGTTAATTTTTCAGTAGCATTGTCAACGTCATTGCTTTTATTTTCAAATTTAATGTTTTCAAAGTTAACTATTTCTTGAATAGTTTGACTTTCGTTTAGTGTTTGAAACAGTTTATCTTTTGATACTCACAAGAAAACAAATTTTCAAATCCTGAGTCCTGAAAAGATGATGCAAATCTCCAAGTTCTGATAAGGGTTTATAAATCAGAAATTCCAGCTATATAAAATGGCTGATCTCGGCATAACACAAAACCTCTTCCCACCTCTCAAAAACCAACAGACAATTCTATGACAAAAAGTTCATATATCAAATGTCTCCCCCTCTTTTCTGTATACAACATTTACTGGTGTACAAGAAGAAGTTATTACACTGCTTATCCTATTAGTTAATGGAATCATTATTTTGTACAAGTATAATTGCAAAAGCAGTATATGTTTTATTGGCACTTTTTGCACCATTGTGAAGAGTTGTCAGCTAATGAAATAATTACATCATTCTCTCTCAGGCTTAAAAATGCATATATAGGTAAATAAAAGAAAAATTAAGCATGACAAAAAAAAACAAGAGGCTCCCAAGAGCCTGTATCGCTCACCTGAGCCATTGCAAAAACCTAAATAATATAAGGCCTCCTTTTCAAGTACGTTAATAGACCTTGATGTTATTTGCTTCAAAGTTGAACCAGTATATTTCCTGATGGATAAGGTAAAGACTTACTGATCACCTTATTTGAAGGGGACCAACTGAGGTAGGAACAAAAATCACAAACCCTTAAAGGCACCACCCAAGGAAAATTGTGACTCAATTTGGTTCCAATATGCCTAATAATTTCAGAGGAAAATACCATTAAAAGTTTTTTCCCATAGGGTACAATGATAAACTAAGTTCCCCATTGGTGGTAATCTTGGATGAAAAGCAGACTTACCAGACATATTTTTAAAGGGGACCACCCAAGGACTGTTGTGACCAAGTTTGGATCCATTGGTTTCATTGTTTGAGAGGAGAAAATCTTTGTGAATGCTTTCCCATCTGGTCCCATATTAACCTATGTTCCTAATTTGTGCACAATCAGAAATTTGTTTTTGTCTTGTTTTATATATGTTCAAAATGGTCATTCAATTTTCAACATGACAATGACAATATCACCTAATTTCTGAATTTTTGTCACTAGTTTATTTTCCACAATTTTCAGCTTGCTTTTTTTTAAGAAAGAAATCCCAAAAGTTTTTTCAACATTTTGAGGTCCTTTTCTGTATCCATGGTAACCAGTAATTCAGAGCCCCTTTTCTAAAGTCTACAGGGTGTCCCATTATGAGAAGCAAGCAAAATGTCCCTGTAAAAATTACATTGACTAGGCTACATTGTTTGTACTTCATTATGAAAAGGGTTGTACTTTAACAGAAAACATGTTTTTTTTTAACCCAGAAAACTCCCACACATCAAATAATATGCTTAGCTGAATCATTGAATTGTACACATTATCAAGGTAAATTTTACCATATTTCAAACCATTTACAAATATAAATGAATATGAATATGCTAATTACTTTTATCAAATTATGAGAGTCTATGTCATGGTTTGTTGCCTTGTTCTTCAATTTTCATTTTGAATTTTACATGTTGATTTTTTTTTTGCACATCATATTATAAGGACATTTGTAAAACTCATTTTTTCTTGTTTGATTTTTACTGTGAGTCTTTTTGTGTATTTATTTTTTAGCCATTCACCACACATAGGGGGAGGGTTTGGATCCAAGAAAATGAGTTTAACCCAACTGCAATTTTTGCACCTGTCCAAAGTCAATAATATGTTGCTTGTCGTTTTATAAAATTTTAGTTTCTTGATATTCAGGTTATTGGATATGGCTTGTTTCTGTTGATTTCTTCACTTTTTACTTTTTTGGGGCCATTTAGGGCTTGCTATATAGTGTGAGGTTCGACCATACAGTGACACATTGAATTGGAAAGTATCAAGTGGCTAATCTGGGTGTGGGATAGGGGTGTAGTCAAATAGATGCAATTGCATATCATATATCAAGGCTTTAAGAGGGACTGGATCAGTTTGTACTAAACAGCTTGCAAAAAATTTGAAGTGGGTGCTCAGGTATGACTGATGGGTTGAAGCCATAAACTAAGTGCAGCTTATACAGCTGCACACTCACGAGTCAACATAAATTTCAATTGATGAGGGGCCATGAATTTCAATGAATTTCGTCTCGGGCCAAGACAAAAATTTGGCACTTCATCTGTGTAGGGATCAGAGATAACATATACATGACCAAGTATGGCAAAATGTTTCTGTGCCAGCACATTTACAATGACAATTTTGTATTATGACATTGTACAATGAATGCTTATTTCAAATTTATCATAATATCTCCCTTAATGTAAAACACTCAAGATTCATCCATCCCCCTCTTCCCATTTCAGAAATTACTGACATCAAAATTAATGTGTTCACGCATTATGTGGATATGCATCCACTCTCACCTAGTTACTTCAAAACACTATATTTCAGATCAAAGGATGTCTACTGCATCTAATAAAGATAAATGCAAGGGTCCTTATATAATATATAAATAAATATTGAAAAAATGTTGATCTGTTGACTTACCTTGTCAGTTCAAAATATTACTTCCACCTACACATTTCTTGAAAGTTTGCTAAAATCTGACCTTAATTACACCCATAACAATAACATGTTCATAGTGGCATGAATCATTACTTCTTTACTATATGCTACATATTATATATGCATAGATCTGAATATATTTCACTCTAGTGTATTGCTATGGTTGAATTAGTACATCAGGCGTTGTCAATTTGAAAATTACCTGGATGTGATATCTTTGATGGAAAACTGCCACATAAATATTAGGTCACTTTGATCTGTAAAAGATGAAAAATACATTTCATATGAAATCATACATCCAAGTCATATATCATGGGACATCATCATAAGCATAATACATCATCTCAAATTATAGCATCCACTGCTCAAGCTTTGATTTAATCAAAAATAAAATAATGACTGATATGGCAGAAATAATTGCCGATACATTTCCCAGAATGACATTTGGAAAATGATTTTTTTATGAATTGCTGTTTTCACAAAGCCAATTCAGAGTGCAATTGCAATTGTTTTTTATAACCATATCATCAATGTGTTTATTACTTTTCCCATAAATATAATTTAATTATAGTATTTTCAAATGCATTTTGTATAATTCACAAGAAAGTTTGGCAAAAAAAGCAATGCAAACTGTTATGCACTTAAGGTACTACATGGTCTAAAAACTGTCACAATAGTATTTCCTGATATTTTAATGACTTATATACTTAAAATTTGGGATCACCAGCAATATAAACATAAAATTAAATCAGGCAAAAAAATCACACATTTTGGTTGTAATTGTTGAAATTGAAATTGAAAATTAGTCAATTTTAACAAACCTTAAATTCATTTTAGTTACATCAGACTGACTTTTTAAATTTGTTCAATTATTAGCTAATATACTTGCCTTTGATTTGCATGAAAAAAAAATTGGGGTCACCAAACTTATTTTTGAATACACATGTTTTTTCTCTATTGCATGTATTTCTATACAAATTATCTCCCCTTAATATAACAAGAGTTTGCTGAAAAGGTACAGTTTTCTGCATAATTACCTGATAAAAGTGACACATTTGATCAAATTTAACGATTGTTAGACATCAGAATCATGTTGCCAACATTTCCATGGTGAATTCCAGTTTTTGTCTGATGTGCAAGAATGATGCCCAGTTTAAACCCCTGTACTACCTTAAACTTTAGTGTGAAAAAGGCCAGTCCAAAAAATCATAGCCAATGGGAAGCACACAGACATCACATGAGTACAGTACAGAAAAGAAAATCAATGAATCCTGCTGGTAAAAATTCTGCTGTACTATTAAAAGGAAATGTGACTTAACATTTCTGCATAGATCCAGGAGTAAATCTTCATTAACTTTGTGAGCCATTGACAGTATAACCTGAGGCTGGTAATTATCCAGTATATAGTTCCATTCTATCAGATTTATGCACAACATTATGTACAAGCTTGAGGTACCTGCATGTGTAAGGGTATTTCTTTTCAGCGTGCAGAATTTCCGGGTAAAAAACAACCTTTTGCATTTCTGCCTTGGTTGTTTATTCCATCACACTTACAGTCAGACTACTCCATTGTGATTAGTCAATTACAAAGTAGATGTTGTGGATATTGTACCCTAGTGCATTTTAGCTGAAAGAAAGGAATACACTGCCAGAAAAAAATCACCTGTTACACATGCAAAACAGTAGTATTGATGGTTCTTCCTAAAGAGTCTGATTTAAAAGAATGGTTCTCAAGAAAATTAAAAGTATGGCCAAGTTGGTCAGGGGACTACTAATTATATAAGCATTTATTTTATTCAGAATACTTTGAAGTCAAAGATGCTTGTACATGTTGTACATGATAGACCAAATTTTAGTTTGAAGACGTTTTCTAAATTCCCTGAAGAAAAAATAGTCATATCTGATAGTCATCTTATAGTTTCAAGCATTAAACAAGTGACAGTGTTGTAGTTTTCAGCTACTGATAAGCCATAAAATGACTAAAGACAACAAAGAGATTACCTTGAAGCATCATTAGGGACTGAACAAAATGACCATGTATTACTGTTTCATGCTATTTCAATTTTTTCACAGATTGACATATAGTTTGCTATATGAAGATAGTGGTAAAGGGTTATTTTGTACCACATACATGACCATTCTTATTTTTAATACTAGTACATCACACAACAACACCTTTATTATCAAGCGAACATTAAAAAAAAATTGCACAACATATGCCAATTTCAATTTTAGGTCTATTTTCATACATCATGCAAGGCCATTTTTTTATTTTTCATACATCATCACAAACCCCATTGAGAACTGATATGAAGTTTCATATAAATTATATTTTGCAGTACAGTGACATTCCAAAGTGAGTCAAGTTTTTAAATTTCTTTGTACATTTCAAGTAAAAACGGTCCTTGTTTGAAAAATTCTGCAGAACCCAATTCTTAGTAGATTTTCATGAAATTTTCACTGTTAATTAGAGTGTGATATGCAGTTTATTCCAATAATTTTGAAATAATTTTATGACTTGTAACTTCCATATTATGGCAATTTAAACATAAACCAAAAATTCCCAAGTCAAAATTTACAATATTGTGAGTTCAGAAAATAAACTTTGTATCTAAATTGTGATAATAAGGAAACTAATGAACTTAATTACAGACAGAAACTGCATATCAAACTCCTTTAAACAGTAAAAATTTCATGAAAATCGGATAAGAAATGAGTTCTACAGAATTTTTTAAACAGAGGTAGTTTTAATATGAAATGCACAGAAAAAATTTAAAACTTGACTCACTTTTGGCACGTCACTGTATGTCAATTTTGAGGCTTCAGGATAACTGCAAATAAAATACAAGTGTGGACCCAAATTGATGTCTCGCCTGTCCCTTCTCGGTCGCAAAATTGATGTAAAAACTCAAACTGCCTAAATCAGAAAACTTAACATGTTCCCTAGACTGTGAAATTAGATCAACTGAAAAGCAATATAGCATGTATCACATAGATCAACTGACAAAAGCAATATAACACATATCACCAAAAACCAAAATGCCAAATATTAGTGACCTACCATTGATAAATCTTGAAGTCATAGTGAGGTTTTCAACAATGAGCTATATATGCTCATACCTCATAGTAAGTTCAAGACTATATGGACTATTTCAATATAATTCGCAAAAATATCAATTTATCTACCTAGTGAAACATTACAACCCAGGTCTTGATAGTGATAGGAGACAGTAAATCCCTTATTTTACCTATGAAATATGTTTATTTTTAATATTTCAACCAAAAAATACATGTATCTAATTTTTTTCAAATTCCACCTTTTACAAAAGTGAGAACCAAACAGTCAGTCCAAAAACAAGTAGTCCAAAAACATGGCAATGACAACATCCAAGATACACAGAAAGGAAAACATCACATAATGAAAAATTTAGGAATCTGAGTTTCTGACCGGGGTTTCTGAACAGGGCATAAAGTAAGATTTTTGGCTTTGCATCTTCAAGAGTGAGATTAAGAAAAATATTACAAAGTCATATAATATTTATGTGCAATTATTATAAGTTATGCAACAGCATTTCTGATTAACCTAATTATGTGATTTTAATTAGATATTCTCAACCATATCATGCATATTGTTTCCAAAATTTAAAAATGCAAATTCTATTTGCTGTGCTTTAAAACAATTTTAAGCAAGTTAAAGTGAGATGTCACTGATCATTTTTCAACTGAAACATAAAAGAGGCAATAAACTTTGATTATACTTAAGCACAACAAATGAAAACTGACAAGTTTCTCTAAGTGTCAATTATGGTTAAAGCTTCAATTTCACTAGAGCATGGTTTCCAATTTTTTGCTTCCTTTTAACCTAAATGACAAGTAAAAATCAATTTTTGGAGAAAAGAAGACAGTATAGAGTCTGTTCAACAATATTTATTGTGAACAATGCCGAATGGCAGCCCATCAAACGATGCAACATCATCAATCATGACCATTTTCTTCATCCTTGTGTAATGAATACTAATGGAGTAGCTAGTTTCCGGATTTGTTGTAATGGTTCTATTGCTAGTTTCCTTTTTATTCTGGAGAAATTATGTTTTGGTGTATTGGTTTCCTTTCTTGGCGCAATGGCAACCAAATTATTATACTGCACAATACAAATTAAAAACACAGTTTAAAGATTTGTACCTAAATATTTTTACAATTTTATGTAGAACTTCTGTGTTTGTAATAAAATCAATGACAAAGTCAAACTAGAGCATGTCAAAATTGGCATTTTCATAAGGGCCCACAATTTCAATCTTGAATCTCTTGGCAAGAGTAAATATTAATTGAGACAAGTATGGATTTAAATTCTGTTTTCCAAATATCAAAGTATCCCAACTGATGCACAAAATTTGGTTTATAGTTAAAAATCAAAGTATCAGCAAACAGGAAGTAGTCATGTGATAAACCTGAAATCCCTTACACGATAAAACTTATCATTTTTACGCTTCAGACCAAATTTCAATCATTAACTCCAGTGCAAGCCAAAAAATTTGATTTACATGTATAGTTAAAAATCAAAGTATTGGAAAACAGGAAGTGGTACCCTGACAAACTTGAAAATCTCTTACACAATACAATTCATCATTTCCAAGCTACAGACCAAATTTCAATTTTTTCCCTATACAGTTTGCTCAACGAGAATTGATTCTCTCTCTTTCAACACTGAGTATTTCCTAGTGAAGTCTGCAAAACACCGAAATTCAACGAAAACTCCTGTCTTTTATTTGCCAATCAACCAATCAAGATTCTATAGAATTCTATTGTATACCAATTTGTCATCACTGGAGTATCAAGGTAAAACCCTTTAGGCAGTACAAATTAGTATACAATAGAATTCAATAGAATCTTGATTGGTTGATTGACAAATTAAAAAGAGGAGTTTAGAAAGAGTTGTTATAGGTGTTACTTGAGGAATATTGGTATGTTCATTGAAGAATTGCAAATATAATATGTTAATGAGCCAGGAAACCCGCCATAAATAGGACATTATCACAATAGAAATTACAATTAGTCTTCTTTCAACATTATATTTCTTTTAACAAACACAGACGAGATATCAGAATATTGCTGCCATTGTCAACCCCCCCCCAATTTCCCTATTCAGCATGCGATAATAAGTACATACTACTTTTGATAAAGTTTGTAAATGTTCTACATGTTACATGTACAAAGTGTCCACAGTCAGTAATGACAGCACAATCATGACAATATAATTGATTTCCTTTCAGAAAATTTAACCACTTTATATTAGTATCTTGTTGAGTAATTGAAATGGCAACAATAAGGCCAATTAATTATGTCAATAGGTAGATTTTCATCCAGCCCCATGAAAAAATAAAAAGTAAGGGGTTGGAATTTATTTTTTATGATCTACATGTATTTATCTTGACACAAGATCTTGTTTGTTTCTTTGCAAAAAACGACGATATTCCAGCTGTTTGCAGCTTACTCCAGCATCATTCAAGGTAAATGGCAAGCTTTTTTTTTACTCCTGCAATGTGAACACAAAATATTCCATTCCTCTAACATAAAAAAGTGGCTTACCATACATAATTCCCAAAATTCAAACCTGAGTATTTGTAGCTCAATCACTTGGGCATTCTCATCTTAAACATCGAAACGGGGGGGGGGGGGGGGGGCGTAAGCCCCTCATTTTGTTGCAAAACAAAACTTGTGGGAATTCTGTATTCTGTAATTTCACACATCGTTATGAATTGTACTTGAAAATGAAATAGTTATAAATTTTTAATGGAAACAAATATGCTTTGAAAGTTACAATATATCTGGATTCACATATTTTTTTCTGAATGAAAATCGCAACTGCATCACAAGCATTATTCCGACTATGGACTAAATGTTTACAAGCATATATTCATACATAATAAACACGCAATAAGTTCTGTGGCGTGCGTGTCACAGGTGACCACCTGAACAAAAAATTCACCTGAACAAATAATTCACCTGTGTCACACGGGCCACCTGGGGTTTTAATTAATGACAATAAACAATTACANCCCCCCCCCCCCCCCCCCCAAAATCCGCCATTCGGATACATAGCTTGTCGAATTGGTAAAATACAAACTACATTACAAAAAGCATTTTGAGCAATTTATGGGCTGCATAAAGGATGGACTTAAATGTTTAATAATCAGCAAGGATATTAATAATATTCATTATGTGTTGATGTCCGAGAGTGTACAAATTTAGTCAATTTATCTCGACAACATACAACTTTGGATATTGAACTCATAATACATTTTTTTACTATTGACCGATTCAAACCAGTGAATATGCTCAAATATACCAGACTTCAAAACAAAACAAAAATACTAAATGTCTAAATACACAACGCTTGCTGTACGGTGCGAGTTTGTCGTTCCCGACAAGAAGGCGGTTGGCCTTAACCCAAGAAGCTTCAATGTTCGACAACAAGCACAGAGGTCTCAATGTTTGTTCTTTTTCTCTGTTTGAAAGTTAAAAATATGAAGATCCTTTTTTTTCATACAAAAGATACTGTCCTAGTCAGCGAGGTTAAAAAAAACGGACTTTTTATTATGCTGATGTGCGTGATTAGGATTATGTGTCTTGTGCTTTTTTACTAATATGGAACTTCTTCATATTGTCCCGACTCAACACGTATTCTGATGAGACTTACGTGCTAGGCTCCTTATGCACTTAGGCATGCACGTGTCCTCATATTTCCACTAACTGCTATGTACGCAATCATATAATGGATCAAAACGTGTAATAAAAGGAAAAATTATTCAGTCTTACTCTTAGAAAAAAAAAAACCGTTTACCACAAGTAATAAGTAAACAAATAACAAACCAAGAAATCTTTAAAAAAATTAGAGACATATTTGCCACACATGTGTCTTTTTTTCATTTTTTCAAAAAATTTTTCCAGTTAATTTTTTTTTCAATTGCTGAACTTTTGTACAGTACACTTCATCCTTAGTCACCTGGTAACGATGTTTATTGTGGTTTTTTATTCTCACCAAAACTTTACCTCACCTTCGCTAGGTGTGGCACACGCCTGTACACGTATTAAAGGTAATCATAAAATTTACCGCACGTGGCTTTAAGATATTTACAAGTTATAGAAGCAAAAGGTGTTATTATCATAAAATGGTGCTTTGTTTGCATTATAGTCTGAAAAGGGTGTTTTTTAAAAGTAAAACCAAACTAATATGAATTTAACAACGTTAATTTATTATTCATTTATACTGTATAATTATGTATTTCACAGAAAAATAATGCGAAAATTTTGCCGATTTCCGATCAATATATCAGCTTTTTTGCGCTCAAGTCTCGGCTGTAAGCTTGAGATCCGACATCCATGTCTTGTAGTATCATATTTTCTGTTCTATCCGCTTTCAAATGCATCAAGAATACATCAAGCATTTTTTAACTAACTTGTTTCAAACCTATATTAGGCAAGAGTGTAACAGTCTATTTATTTCACAACGAATAATCTTTCCGGAATACATTATTTAAGCCGCGAGTATGTTACGGAATAAAGTACACTAGTATATCACCAACATAATAAAATGGAAGGTATGCACTAGGACTTGCTTACACAAGTTTCCCTTACTTCTGACAGAGACATATAAAATGGTTTTATATGTCTCTGCTTCTGATAAGACTGACACATAGTCAAGAAACAGAATTTTTAACATAAATGGAATAAAAAAAGTCAATTTATTAACCCGAATACATATATCTTTATTATCAATAAACACAATTTCAGTCTGGGACTAGGTAAATGTAGATTAAATTTTAGCTTCAATGGACAGTAGATCCAAGAAAGTAGGATAAATTCCTTGTTTTGTTGAACAAAATGTGTCAGTTTGTTCCTTGTATATTTTCTTAATATCCTCTTTATTCCGTATAGTTACTGAGATGAAATCTTGAATTTGAATTTTGAAATTGTACCCGGATAAAAACTTCAAGTGGGGAATTCTTTATATTTTATTTTCATACATATTTGATCACCCCAAACTGATAAAATACATATATAGTAAGGCGTAATTTTGTAATTTGTGTAAGCCGACAGCTCTGCCCCGGGGAGAGTGCCGGACACGTGAGTATATTGAGACGACAGTGAAATATACACAGACAGAATGTTTTATGACTGTTACAATATACAATCACCTCATGCAGGTATCACACAAATTAAAAAATATATATACATATTCACATCTCTCGGAAATTACGGTAACGGAGATGGTTTAGAAATACATTGTGTACAATATTATAAATATTATTCTGCTTGCACGATTTAGTTATTCTTTTTTGTCTAGGGAAGAATTCCTTTGAATCCTAGATTAATTTCATAAAAATGATGAAAATAAAGAAAAAAAACTAAAAGCAGATATCACGAGATTATTTTCAGTATTTTTATGTCCTTATTAATATGAGAACGAAAATAATAAAACGATCACCTATTCAGATGCTAAAAAATAAGCTAAATATTTCATTGATTTTAAATTATCATACAGGTAGGTAATTTTAGAAAAATCAGAAAACCTGACCAGTACAACGAAACTGTAATTCGAAAGTGTAATTATAAATTCCGCATGGTAACACAATGTTATTTTTATAATAATTGTACGTGTCACTTTTCCACAGTATACATGTACAGGGGTAATTAGATGTTGTGATATCGATTGTGTCGCCACCTATGTATACATGGCGGAACCCCAGTAGTAATTTCTTGACATTTCTAAATTCTTTTTTGACTTTATAGATAAAGATATATTTTTTTTGTCGATGTATCATCGATGTTTGACATGTAAATAACAGAATATCAAATTTTGATTTTTGACTGAACTTCCCCTTTAATGAGCGTAAGAACAATGAAAATCAAGAAAATTGGCTAACTTTAACTCGTTAGTTTACCTGTCAAATTCCATCCTACAATTATGAAATTTTATCAGTATAAAGCTCTTTGTATTGGGTTTATATTCATATATAATTTATGCAGGAAAGATTTTTAACAGTGCTGATAAATTTTGACTGATGTGACCACGCTCATTCAATTTTTAGAAATAAATTTTTGAGTTCAAACACTAAACTTTTCCCTGTGTATTTTACAACTAAATTTTCAACTAAATTTAAAGAAAAATATACCATGATTCGCATCGAAGTTTCATCTTTTCAATCATATAAATTTTGTAGCATTAAATATTTTGGGGGAAATAGAAAGTGTACTGAAAAAAACGTCATGAAGTGTAAAATTTCACGGTATATTTCTAAAAAATTCAAAATTATCCAAGTTTAAGAGCAAAGTTTGTGTACTCTGGAATAAATTTATTTTACAAAAAATATACTATGATTTTCAGCAATCTTTTTTCTATAAAATGGTGTTCTTTGTATTAAAATCGGTGGAAAAATGTAGCTGTAAAGTGTACTAAAACTTTCCTATGTTTCAACAGAGAAACACTAAAAAATACGATGATTTACAGGTAAATCTACCAAGACACCGAAATTGTAAGAAATGTGAATGTTTCAAATCCCTGTTATATTAGTCCCAGCTTTCATCAACTTCAAACCTTTCAGTTTTCAATGTAAAATTTGTCAAAAAGTGTCGAAATTAGATATCTTGATAAAATAAGCCTATTATATGTGAACCTAGAAAAGCCTCCACAATTTTGTATATTTGTGAAGCTGAACTGACGTCCCAGGCCACGGCCCAGCGAGTCGAAAAAAAAGGCGTCAGACGAGAATGCTGAAAATGACTTTATGAGCTTTGTTTTAGGACAAAATTGGTTCCAATTTTATGAAGAAAACTATGATGACATATATATATATATATACTTTCTGCCTAATTTATATCTATAATACTGGGTGTGCATTTTTCCTTTGCATGTGAGAAACTGTGACAAACTTACCGTGAAATTAGAACCAAGTTCGACAGAAATAATGGTCTTAATTATCTCCCCTGTCAACTGTTTTACCATGCGATTACAGAATACAGAATACAGAATACAGAATTTTATTTGTCCCTTTGTCTGCAACAAATTTAAATCAAAGTTCTGAAGTACTGTTTACTCGATAACTAAACAGACAACTGACCTCTTCGGCCAACCTCTTCAACCGCTCGATTTTTGATATTTAACATTTAAAGAAAATAATGGTCAGGAATTATGTTGTTTTATAAATAATTGTCCTTTTTTGCTTTTTTATACCCAAATTTATATAAATGATTATTTCTACATGCAAACTTTATACATGCGACTCTTTGACCGGTGTGGACCCTATTTCAATTCTAATGATTGTTTTATATAGGTGCATACTGCCGATAAAAGGGTTATGTCTGGAGTTAAAACGTATTTAAGTTTCTCGAAAGAAGACATGTCTTTAAATTCAGAGTGTTTATTTACAAGTATTTCAAAAAGTTCAAGTTACGTTTATTGTACAGTTTAAAAAGAAATGGGCTTCATCTTCAATATTTTTACATTTTTGACACAGATAAAACCGCACTAAGACACGAGGGGTTTTGGTATTTTGGATAAAAATCAAGCCAAAACATCCACATTTTCAAATACTTAGGGACATAATTTATACTTAATTTAAACTGTCACCAATGTGATATATAATTCCAAAAATATTATAGAACATCTTGCGATCTGCAAACATTTGTAAGAATATTTCAATAATAAGTTTTTTGACATTTTGTTCATCGTGTCGGGATTTTTCTATGCAGCCTTTACAGGCTTGATGTTACTGGAAGTTACATCACACAAGTCATGTGATATCCATCCTTTTTGGATATATTATTTTCCCAGCCACTTTTTGATATCATAAATTCGCTTTCTTGTCACAGTTCATAATTATCTCTCTTATTCATTTAATTCCCAGCCCCTGCCAAATTTATACTATCGGCTGCTATTTGTGGTTTTCTCCACTTTTGAAGTTTCTCTTTTTCCTGTCGTTTTTCATTATTATCTCCCTTTTATAACCCATTTTGTTATTTTTATTTCCCTTTCTTGTTTTATTTTTTATTTTTTATAGATTTTTTTTCTTTTTTGGCGTGGCGGTGGTCTGAATTTCATTGTCATCCTTCCCTTTCCCAGTCTGTATAAATTCTGTGTTTTGAAATTTTCCGCAATTTTGAACCGAAAACAGGTACGCATGGTAATTTTGTGTATGACCAATCCGTCTGCCCCCCCCCCCCAAAAAAAAACCCCTGGAAATCGGAAGTGCAAAGATGGGAAAAGATACCCGGCTGGTGTCTTCTTTAACGCTACGACCAACAATAAAAAATATATAGATAATAGTGTTGCACGCAACTCTATTTAATACCTTCTCAACACATTATCAACATAAAAAAATAGTCTATAGCTCGGTATCGTTTTGTCCATTCATAATTACTTTCAGCAATATGGAGTCCTGTTAACAGTGGTTTTCCCAGACGATCCAAAGACAAAACGTTACATAAGGCACTGGAAGTCCATCGGGAAGCGACCGGTAACCGTGTCAAGGATAAGTACAACTTTACGCTGAACCAATTTTCTGAGTTTCTGGTACCCGGCCAGCCAGCAGACAACAGTTGTAAAGATTAACCTGTCTTTGGTTATTAGAGACACGAGAGCTCCGATACTTAAAATTAGCCAAAACAACACCTGGACTGGGTTGCACAAAAGTTAATAGACTATTAAATATTTAATAGTCTATTAAGCTTTAACATTCCTACTAATTTAATAGACTTTTAACTTTTAATAGTCCATTAAGTTTTAATTGAGCTTTGTGCAACCTTTAATGATAACAGTGACGTTACGCACAGTGTTGGTGCTACTAACGTTACACAAATACAAGGTACAAGTCAGAAGAAGGATGTTATTCCAGGACTTCCATTTTTAATCCAATTCGGGACGGTATAACTTTACTGTAAAACATATGTACCGTATTAGTTTTTAAAAATCATTAAAATTACTCTCATATAAATGAAATTATTTATGTGATATTGAATTTTTTTAAAAATAAATTCACAGTTACTTCGGTATTTGATTATTTGTTACCACTGGGTCGATGCCTCTGCTGGTGGACTGTTAGTCTCCGAGGGTATTCACCAGCCCAGTAGTCAGTACTTCGGTGCTGACCCGAAAGCCGATTTTATTTCGAACCTTGCAATATCTAAATTTTTGTAAATTTTGTTGAAAACTAAGGAGTATCTCCCTCATGCAAAGCTCTGCCCTTAGCTTATTTTGGCTTTTCATTTAGATCAAATTGGATATTTGTTTTCTCTCAGTTTTTACATATTTGATTTTATGGTCTTCCAAACGTTTAGATTTTATCTGCACTGAAGAGACATAAGTTGTCGAAATGCGCATATGCAGAAAATAAATTCACAGTTACTTCGGTATTCGGTTATTTGTTACCACAGGGTCGATGCCTCTGCTGGTGGACTGTTAGTCCCCGAGGATATTCACCAGCCCAGTAGTCAGTACTTCGGTGCTGACCCGAAAGCCGATTTTATTTCGAACCTTGCAATATCTAATTTTTTTTTTAATTTTGTTGAAAACTAAGGAGTATCTCCCTCATGCTAAGCTCTGTCCTTGGCTTATTTTGGCTTTACATTTAGATCAAATTGGATATTTGTTTTCTCTCAGTTTTTTAACATATTTGATTTTATGGTCTTCCAAACGTTTAGATTTTATCTGCACTGCAGAGACATAAGTTGTCGAAATGCGCATATGCAGAAAATAAATTCACAGTTACTTCGGTATTTGGTTACTGGTTTCGATGCCGATGCAAATGTACTTCACGGACAACAAAGGAATAATTGTGGTTTACTAACAGCAGTCTACTTTGTTTTACTGAAACTTGAAAGCAATTACCCAAATCGTCATATTTCAAAGAATTCAATGTTTAAGACTCGTACAAACACTTTACAAAATATAAGTCCTTCAGTTACCAAATAATTCGTATACACGAAGCTGTAGCAAATCCGCAAATCTCTCCCCTCTAAGGAGTTTTGCAAAAACAATATCTGTTTTTTGGGGGGTTTTTTTTGTGGTGGGGTCAATTTTATTTGTGAAGCAATACAAAATATGAACAAGAAATCAGAGATCACATTTGTAGATTGACCACATGAGTAAAAACTGTCATATGTTGAAGCAAAAAAAAAAAACAAAACACCTTATAAATATAAGTTATAAATCTATAAGAGCAATTAAAATGGGACTTTAGAAAACCTTATTTGTGACAAAATGGTTACCATGCGAAAATCGTTTGTTCCGATGTAGAATATGCCGATTTTTCCCCCTTGTATTATTTCTTTTGAATATTGATGTTATGTACTTAAAAAAAACATGACTGACTGAATGACTGGGAGGTGTTTAACGTCCAGGTCTCGCACGGACGATTTTAAAACACATGCAAAATAGTCTACTCCCTTTCTTCATCTTTCTGGAAAACCTTTTTTTCTTTAAAATAAAGTAATCAGTATTTTCCCGGCAGTTTTTTTACGTTGGATATATCAGACATTGACGCAAAATGGACGGTGGAGGTTTCAAATTTTGCCTGACGAAAAAACGGATAAAGTGATAAAAAGGAATGGCAGATGACATCCTTCACGTAAAGTTTAGTGGAAATCAGAATAATAACATTTTTAAAATTACATGACTAAACATTTATATGCTGTTTGATAAGTAACGTTAGACATCCTTCTTTTCACGGAGTTTTGTAAATGAAAGCGAGATATTCTTCGCAAAAATAATAAACCAGACCATGAATAATGCATCAAATACAAATAATAACCCTTATGCATAAACCAAACGAAAAAAAGTATTCGATTTTCAATTTTCAATGATTTACGATGGCAAATGAAAATTTAAGAGATAACCGTAAATCAGAATTCGCACCAATACCGTGCGTAACGTCAGCAGATACTCATAAACTGAACAGACATGATTTACCGGACGGAGTATTTTCAATAACAGATGGGATACCATAGTGGTAGTACATTTCCTGACGACTGTGTCGTTCTATGCCAACAAGGGATTCGTCAATAAAATGATCCAGCAACCCTTTAGTGTCAGCCTTCTTCCTGAGGAACCAGAAATAACTTGTGTTTTTAGGTGCTTAGGTGTCCACAGAGGAGCTCCATTCATCAACATAGAAGTCCAAGCTAACACTTTCAGAGTACCTCAAGGACAGATAGTTAGCTGCAATATTTCTAGGGTGTGTGTTCGGGCGACTTAATGATGTTGTAGCAGTTGTTCTAGGTCAACGATTTCTTGTATGATCTGCAGCAGACAGAAGAGGGAGAAGTTACAGACAGAATGGAACGACGCTCCCCCAAAGCTGCAAAAAAACCTGGGTGAATTTTAATCTGTTCCAGGTTATAGCTGCATAAGAAATATGGAAAAGTGACAGACTATGAACTCCTACTGGTATGCTGCATCGTCATGACAGATTATGTACTACAAGTTTCATAGAGGAGCGTACCATTCCCCACCTACTATCTTACGAGTCCATCTTCGCAATGTGCATGTTGACAGAGGACAGGCATTATCCCTACAGACCTTCCTTCGACATTAAGGGAAGCTGCAGCCCTCTGGCAGGAGACCTTTAGAGAAATAAGAGAACATAAAAAGGACCAATCAACATGTCCTTTTGAGCGTGTCTGTATTTCTAAATGTGTCTGACACACGTTGTCACCAGTATAGGGGGAGAGGGGACTGTTTGGTCCCATTTGAACTACCTGACAGAAATCAGCAATGGTGCCTACTGAAGACTGTAAGAAAAATACAAAATGTGTCCCAGGAGATAAAAAAAGATCAAACAATGATTTAGTTGATTTTAGTGAAGAAGAAAACGAAGAAGGAAACAAGATGCAGCAGAGGTAAGAGCGTCACTTGAAGGACCTGTCAGTGGTAGGATTTAAATAGGACAAATGTGAAGTTAGTGTTTAAAAGAAAAATTCCACATTTGGATCAATCAAGTGGTAAAAGGAAGTAGCAATTGTAATCATGTGAAGACTGAAGAACTTAAGAAACTACCTGCCTCCTGGGTTTAGTTACAGTCAATTCCTGGACGCTTATTGCTGTGCAGAGGAGAATTCATTTTTCCCCTACGAGTGGATGACGTCTTCTACGAAACGTGAGGCGAACCAGCTGCTAGCCCACGATGGTTCTAAAGAACAGCATTATAACAGAAGATGAATGCCATTTGTGCCAAAGACTGTATGAAGATCATAGAGGGAGTTCTTGATTTTAATGCAACAATGAAGACGTTCATCCTATTTCAGAAGCAATCGAGAGAATATACTACACCCAAAGTGTGGACATCTTTAAAGATAGGACTGGCGTTGTATCTGTTTCAGAATTTTGCAAATTATTTCACCATGCCTGAGAAGAAGAACCAAGATCTGTACCAGATTTTACAGAGTAATATCGTGGGTGGATCCTGCGCCGTGTTTTACACATCGATACCCCGAGAGAGATGTCACTACAATCAGACCCACAGACTACGAGGAACCCAAGATCCACTAGAAGATCATCAATTATGATGCCAATGCACTTTAGGAGATGCCGACTGGAAATTTTGGGCGTCGAAGGAGTTATACCCAGTTCCACAGAAAGCCTGGTTGAAATGGGAAACTTACCAGACTGGTTGCCATATCAGAAACAAGGGCAACTATAAAGAGAATCTGATTGGTTTCAAAAGATTACCTGATGAATGTAACATGGAGACCACTATAGTTCATGGGTTCAAAGGCTATTACTGCCATATGGACATGATTGTCACTTGAAAAATGGGAAGACATAAGAAGGCCAGATGTTGGAACAAAGGTACCAGAAAACACAGAGGAAACTACAGTTCCTACTACAGAACAATTATGGTGTGAAAGAAATATGGAAGGGTGAATAGAGCAAATGAATAAAGAAGGTCCAACAGTAAAAGATTGTGTAATGGACAGACAGAGACCGCTTGATGAGCAGTTAAGATGACAAAAATGTCCATTCTGAAGGCTTTGATTTTTATGACATCTAAGCAGACGTGGAAGCACCTGCATCACCAACTGAAAGAAGAATTTGCCAAGATGCTTCTAGTGTTTAAGAATGTAAATGTATCCAGAGAAGATATTGGAGGCTACATGAGGACTTATGTTTAGGGGGGTGGACCATGAATCAGAAGAGTAAGTATTTGATTAGTTGGGCAAAATATCCTTATCATTACTCCGCTGTTAAAGTGGCATGTCGAGCACGGATTACAGGTGACTAAGATCCACCAAGTTGTGGAGTACACCTAAGTTAGATGCTTTGAAACTTTGGAGATGAAATGAGTGATACCAGACAAGCTGGAGATTCGGATCCTAATAAGACAATAATAGCTTAGATGATGAAATTAATACAGAAAGACATTGACAATGAAGGAGCGCCAATATAATGTTTTGCAATGCCACAAACAGAAAAGTAAGTGAGAACCGGACCGTCTGTTAAAAAAAAAAGTGACCCAATGACAATGAAAACATCGGAAAAACAAATAAAACAGACATTACACAAGCACGCCACAGAAAAGAAAAATGTGGAGACACATGCTGATGAACAACACAGCTCCAATAAAACAGGTGCACTGGTAGGATAAGCATTTTTTTTATAAGACACCCGCCTTGATGAACATTTCTATTCCAGTAATGGAGTCAAATTAAGTAGATGTAAAAACAAGCTTACACTGTTTAAGGAAAATATATTTTGTCATTTGGGAACAAATATTCCATAGCGGTCCACAAGGTTGTGTTGTCGACCGCTAAACTTTTGCAGTGATGACTTCAAGTAACGGGTAATATACCCTTGTTCAAATATCCTATTTGTGAACAACCGAGCTCTATCAAGGAAGTCACTGTATCGATCACATGCCTTTGAGCAGCAAATGAGTTGGCAGATGTGAACTCAATATGCTGGTGCTGTTGGAATGTTGCTGCAAAGAAAAGGGGACTTGATTATTGGAAAATTGAAGTCATTGCGTTCGTCAAACAGCCTAGTTTGAAATCTACCTCTCTTATCAACTTCGTGATGATGGTCAATGAATTAGTCCAAAATGGAGATGTCTGTATTGTCTTTAATTTCGAGCTCTTTTGGATAGATAAAATTAAGAAATCACCAAAGCGAGGGTAGTTAAGAGACAAAATATTATCTGTATAACGGAAGTTAAAAATAAAGAATTTGACTAATTTTCTGTCTTTATTTTGAAGAAGCCCTGATGATTTCAGCCTTATGAGAGTAAAGAAACAGCTCGACTAAGAGAGTTGCACAGTTTGTGCCCACTTGGGATTCCGAAAGTCTATTGAAAAACATGTCCGCCAAACCGGAAAGCCGACAAAGCAAGTTAGTCAACATCTTGTAACCCACCCTTACGGAGATGACCCTAGATCTGCATATTTGTAGGAAGACAATCTATCTTGATCTGCCATTGTTGATTGAATTTTTTGTTTACCATTATCGAAAAACGAGAATGTGGAAATCTTGCTATGACTTACTGGATTTGGTTGTAGATATCGACGGGGCTTCAAGTGCTGTTTTATGAATACGAATAGTACTTATTTGTGTCTTTTGTATCAAAGATTTTGCAAGTGCCAATCAAACCAGAGATGTACCAGAGTTATGACATAGGGAAGACTTACTATCTTCAAACACTGGACACTCCTGATCATGCAAAATATGACAAGAGAATTCCGGGATTGTCTCAGGAACAATATAGTGGAAATGGAATCAGTTTTGTGCAAAAAAAAATTACTCCTCCGTTAGAGACAATAACTTCAGCTGCATGGGAATCAAAACGAGGATCAATGACATGGCCAAAGCGAAGTGTGTAGATGTGTTGCTGGCGAAGTCGTGACGAAGGCACAAGTCGGAAGTTTAGTATTCAACCAAGTATTCATCAACTTGCAGGAAAGGATTGGCTTCTCGTACTTCTACTAAAAGAGACATGTGTTGGCCAATGTTTTAGTTTTGGGATCAATAACATGACTAAAGCGAAGTGTGTAGATATGTTGCTGACGAAGGCACAAACCGGAGGTTTCCCGACAGTATACAACCAAGTATTCATCTTCTTGCAAGAAAGAATTGGCTTCTCGTACTTCTATGAAAAGAGACATGTGTTGGCCAATGTTTTAGTTTTTAGTGAAGGTTACATCAATTTCGACATGTTTGTGTTTTGTTGCATTTTTGCTTATATTTTTCGTTTCATAGTTTGTGTTTATAACTTTTTATATCCATTTTACATTTCTGCAGTATTTCTAGCAATAGAATTTAGTTACTGCTGTGTGGATCGTAGATGACAGTCTTTGACTTATTCTGCTGGTAGTTGGTGGTAGCTAGCGGTTGATAGCGGAGATCTTGTCTGCTGCTGTTGATATGGCTGTTAGATGATAGTGTGTGTGTGTGTGTATGTGCTAGCATGATTGATAGATGGTAGTTTATGTCTGCGGCTGCTAGTGGGCCTGTAGATAGGTAGGGATATCATCTGCTGCTGAAATGTGGAATATTACTGTTAGAAATCGAATAATTAGTCGATTTTGCGATTATCACTTGAAATCAATTTAAAGTTCATGATCTAAGTGAACGGAGACACAGAACGACCCAAACTCAAGTTCAAGACGTCAAATCTCTTGTTGAACTTTAAATAGATATTATCTTCCTCTACTTCTTCTGGAACTCAAACCATTTTTCTTCTGGAATATTTTCTTTTTTTATGTTCCTTTGAAACCATCTTCTTTTTAATAATATAAATCTCCTTTAAAAAGCCGCACTGCATTTTTGCAGAATTGTGACTGTTAATAAACAGTTGTAGACTGTATTACATTTTTTAAATTTTGTAATCTAGTCTGTTCTTGGAAATTAGTCAGTGTTCTACATGGCATACCTCTTTCGCATTGGTGGTTTGATGACCCTTTCCAGTGTATCTGCTTATAGAGTGACATACAACTGTAGGTACTTTCGGTACCCAGAAAGCAATACTTTCAGTCCAACCGATCCACAAATAATTCAGGGAAGTCAGAAAAAATTCAAGCATTCCAAACTTCCCATATTGGTATACAAAACTTCAACTGCAGTAGCAGATCCAAATGGATAGCCTTCCTACCATTTTCCAGATCAAGGGTCGTCTCACTCAGTTGATAGCACCTGCATCAGCATCAGATTTCGACTTTCTTTCTGTTGCTTTCTGTTGCTGACATTACAAAACAAAAGTATTGTGCTCCTTGCTGGTTATTGTCTTTCCATATGATGAGTAATATTCTATTTTGATCGTCTCTTTTTGGGATCCGCATTTCCGGCTCGTCTAGCATCACTCAGACACTCACTGTGGAGTATCTCCCTCATGCAAAGCTCTGTCCTTTGCTGATTTTGGCTTTACTTTTAGATCATATTGGTTATTTGTTCTCTATCAGTTTTTAAGCATATTTGAGTTTATTGTCTTCCAAACGATAAGATTTTATATGCACTGAAGAGACACAAGTTGTCGAAATAGGCATATGCAGAATTTAAATTCACAGTAACTTCGGTATTTAGTCATTGGTTTCAAAACTTCTGAAATCATTAAGTGAACTAGACAAAAATGATGAATCTTTGTATCCTGCAATCAATGCTGGATGTACCACCTCAACAACATAATGATGATCAGTTTTTTTACTTTCTGTTCAAACCTATTACCAATCAAACATTTCCTCTTCTGATTATCTTTCTTTTCTCAGCATAAGTCTTCGTGTGGTCTCCAATATCTTCTCTGGACACATCTACATTGACTCATCTCGGCATTTTTTTTTTTGGTTTCAGGTGGTTAGGTACTTCTAGTTCTACTTCCTCGACAACAAAATTGTGTCTTTAATTACAGCCTGCAGAATGGTCGCTTTTGACATAATAGTCTGGTCTTCAAACGGTTTCTCTTCGTCTTCACGGATTTGACATAACCGGTTTTGATTCAACCCTGGATTGACTCACTGATAGTGTGACGGGTGCCGCTAGCGGAGCAGGACACGCTTACCCTTCCGGAGCACCTGATGTCACTCCTGGTTTTCATGGGAGTTCACACTGTGAGTGCCTTACTTTTTGCTATGAGTGCCTTACTTTTTGGTGTCGTCTTTTTATTTTCGTGCATAGTACCTGTCTCACATCCTTGTTTTGTCTTTGTTTTTCTCTGTTGCCGTTTTTGCCATATCTTTGGATTTCAATTTTTGTGGTCTTCTCTTCCCTTGTTCCTTCGGTATTCTACTGCCGTTGTTGCAAAAGCTTTTACTGCTGGATCTTCTTTATTCATTTGTTCCCATTTCCATATCTGTCTCTAACCAAAACAATCTATAGCTTATTCTTCCCTTTATCGTGACCCTAGTGTCTGATGTGGTAACCAGTATAGTAAAGCTTCCCATTCTAACCTTTTGATGGCCATCCTCTACTAACGTCAGGGAGTCTCTTCACGAAAATGGGTCTCACTCTATCGTTGCATGAAAAGATCAGTCAGCATTGTCGAACTGCATAATTCACAGGTAAGGTGCATTGGCATCAAATCCGATGATTTTCTCGCAGGTCTTACGCTTCTCGTAGTCTATGTCTAGTGACATCTCTCTCATGGTATCGACGAAGAATGATGCATGGTTTTCCTGTGATGTTACTCTTGATCAGCTGGTACAGCCGGATCATTTTCAAACATGGTGAAACAGCTGGCCAAACAGATACTTCAAAGTCTTTCTTGGAACAATAATTCTTTCTTTGAGGATGCCGCAACACTTATTCTATCGTTCTTGGTGTGATAATACTACTTTTTCTTGATGGCTTCGAAATGGGTTGTTTTTCCACGGGCCTTTCCATAATTTCTGCTACGGCTGGTATTTTTCTCTTGTATGTTGCTGCTTAGAAAGGCACCGTGTGGTGGCAGCTTGTTCACGCCCCTGGTTTTCTCGAAGACATAATCCACTCTCAAGGGGAAGGGTGTTTTGTTCTGGTGTATTCCTTTAAAAAGTGAAAAAGGGCCGACATCATTTCTTTTATATTCCCTAACAACATAATTTTTTTTTGGCACAAATGTCAAGCTTCTCCATTGTTGCGTAGGATCAAAACCTTCAAGACTATAACCAACTATAAACCTTTAAACTGACAAAAATGTCCTCAACTTATTTTATTCATGCATATATATTCAAAACTTTCCTCTAGAAACAAGTCCAACCCATTTAAAAACAGGAAACTGACATTATACAGAATTTCCGAAACCCTTTGACATTCTACGAAACTGATAAGAAGACACGTTGCGAACTAAAACTAATGTTTAGTCGCAGAATAAGAAAGAGTATAAGATGAAGCCCTACTTAACATTAGCAGAAATAGAGGGCACGAGGTTTGTCTGCTCAACCTTCTGTTACTGTTCTTTTATCTGTAAGGAAGTTTTTATTTACAGATAATGTGTGCAATTTAAAGAGATATGTGTTCACTTGGTATAATATCAAAATTTTCGTAAATTTTGTTGAAAACTAAGAAGTATCGCCCTCACGCAAAGCTCTGTCCTTAGATGATTTTGGCTTTACATTTAGATCTTATTGGTTATTTGTTCTCTATCAGTTTTTAAACATCTTTGAGTTCATGGTCTTCCAAACGTTTAGATTTTATCTGCACTGACGAAAAATAAGTTGTCGAAATGCGCATATACAGAAAATAAATTCACAGTAATTTCGGTATTTAGTCATTTGGTAAGAATTTAGCCTTGGTCCATTTTTAAAACAATACAGATTGTTATTTTTTTATGAATTATGCTGAAAGATTACATATGATATACAGACATACTAGTATATTAACATCAGAAGGCTGACAAACAAACTTCCAAAAATCGTTGACCAGTTAAGGGTATATAGACTGTAACAATCTAAACTCAACAGATGAACAATTGAAACGATGGGTAGAGCGGAAATGAGATGAATCGGCCACCTACTGCGAAAACCAACAAACTCTAGCACAAGGCAATCACTACAGTGGAAAGAAAAGTTGAAGACCAAGAAACACTTGGCATAGAAATTACAATAATAAATAGATGTAGAGAAGGCTCAAATGGCAAGACTTACAAAAGTAGATGGATTACTGCTGTCGATAGTTTATTTACCTCCCTGGTATCGTAGGCATAAGCAAGTAAGCCATCAGGCAAGGTTGAGCAAACTAGAGGCCCAAGATGTCGATTTTGACGCTTGTGGCATGCGACGCAAACTCGTACATTTTAATTTAGGGATTTATTATTTTTTTAGAATTGTAGCATATAGTCTGTAGATGCGCAATAAGCTTTCGGAATTTTGATCCCGGTTCCAACTTTATTATGTTCTTGACAATGTCATAAACTAATAATTTTAAACGTTTTAGCATTTTACATTTTAGCCATTCTTTTAATTCTAAACAGTAGGGAATCCAAAATATGATTCTTTTTTTTCAATTTCCTGAAAATTGGAAAGACCACTTTATTTTGGAATTCTACCCAGCAACCATTCTGTAAAAAATTAGTTTCATAATCTGGATTTCAAACATATTTGATTCCATGTTCAGTATTTTTCGAATTCTACATAGCAGTCACATCTTTAGAACATGTTTCTGATATAACTGTTTTACTCGCTGATTTCAGAAACAGTTGATTCCAAGTTTCCTGAAACCCCACCTAGCAGCAATTCTTTTTTTTTATTTTAACGAAACCTAATACATTAAATATATTCTTTGGATTGCTAAAAAAAAATCCAATATTGGCAAATTTAAGACATTTCTTGTCCCTTTGATGGGCTGTAGGTTTCTATTTAGATGCTTCTTCTCTGTATAATTTAAATTTATTAACAATTTGGCATTTCAAATATATTACTATAAAATTAATAACAAATGAACGATATGAATGAATCTTTTAAACTGTATCTGGCTCTTCGTTCCAATGGTTAATATTGCTTTCCATTGAGTTTATACTACAATTAAATATTCTAGGAACATGCTGTGTGTCTTGGGTTTCAGATTCAATAGTGTCTTTCACATCCTTTTCTTCAAGTTTAGTTATATTAGAATTTTCTGGTGGATCCCATTTAATTGTAAATTCTGACTGTGCATCTTCTTCACCAAAATCACTATCGCTGCCATAAAATGACTCGACAAAACTGTCATTATCATAAAACGACTGGAGGGAGTTACATATGGAATATGATTCTGGTGAAAGCGTAAACGAGAACTTAATGCTTCGCATATAGTCTTCCCCTTCTGTATCACAGTTCTGGATTGCGTCTGAATAATATTCGTTTTGCTTTGCATTTTTCTCATTTAATGCGATGTAAAATTTCAATGGGGTTGTCACTTGCAATTCAAGAAGAAGCAGTTCGTCATCAATCGTAGAAGCGACAGCAGTTTCTTCTTCAAATACGCCATCACATCGCAAATAACTTGAATATTCCGCAGCAAATATTGGTACATCCCCGATCATGTGACGGATATTCAATGGGTAACTTACAACATTGTCAATTACACTTTGAATTTGAAACAATCCGTCATGTTCTAATGTTTTGTTATTCACCTTATAAAATTTACCATTCTGTGTAATAGGCAAGAACATTTCCTTTTCCTTTTCGTCCGTGCAAACAACATACTTTGATTGCGGAGAACTCCTGAAATTTGAATCTGTCTGTTGCGTCCTTTTAATTTGGAGAATTTCACCAGAAGAAATTTGTTTTCTCTCAGTTTGTTTCTTTCCCTGCTCGTTGTCTGTCAGACACAGACAACTAATGCTGTTAGCAACGAGAACTTGGTCGGTATTTTGTTCGGCCACAGACTCCAGTGTAGAACTCGGCACACACTTCGTTGTGGGGTCATTAAGACGTGTGAACCAACCTGCAAATATGTATGAACAATACTTTATTAAACATACTAATCCAACACGAATTGAGACAGCAGGGCAAAGACAAAACAAATAAGAACGGTATTGATACAGTCAGTTTTTGTCAGCCCGGTAATAAACTCTGGCTCTACCCAAGATACTTATTCTTATCTGTGAAACAGAAACATTGTTGCGATCTGTCAAGTCATGGTGACGGCCGTGAAACTTCTTTAGTGACAATTGCAACAGTGATTGAACATAACCTATTTGAATTTAGAAGGTCAATTTATGTAAGAAATATGTTGCGTATTAGCTTTTATGGTCGTTCTGTTGTGTCTACTGAGTATTGTTACTAAATACCGATGCCGGGTAGTGTAAATTCATCATTACGAACGACAACTAAGGTCTCATTAGTGCAGATCAAAACACTCATCGGAAGACCATATCCGAAAATTAGTATGCACATTTTTCGTTTGAATATTCATTAGTTTACACATTTTGAATATATATTTGAATATTAATAGTATACATATCTTTTCTTTGAATATTGGAATATTAAGTAAATCGAAGTTTACAAGTTAATATTACCATTATAGTCGGACGGAATAACCACATGATTCCCTGTCTCCACGAGTTCTCCTTCCTCAGTATCCAGTTTCATCACTGACGCTTTCACCTTTTTAACCAGTCTTTTACTGTGTAGTAACAAAGGCTGAGATAGATCAAAATGAAGAGTATTCCAGTCCAAACTACAGGACTCTACACTGCATTTCACAGCACATGGAAGTAGGAAGTTAGTTGTGATATGACGGAGTGTATATGAATGTTTACTCCATAGGAATTTCACAGGTTCAGAAGTCGGTGGAAACTCCCTTTTCCGAACCTTGAATCGTCTTTGAGTTTTTATCATCCTGGGTCCGGTTTTGGGGATACTGTCCCCCTTTGAACTGTCACATGTTTATCCTAAAATCATCTTAAAGTCGCCATATTTAAATGTTTTCTAAATATAACGGTCGGGTAGATTTCAAAAGAAATAGTTAAAATTCAGGTATCATTCATTCACATGTATATCATAATGTGTTTCATTTAATAACAGCTGTTTATATTATTGCCAATTGAAGCGTAGTCTTGTAGTAACTAAATCATCTGAATAATTATTTAAATATATATTACAAATATTAAAGTAATCTATCAAATTTTTCAGTAATTTGTTATTCAAGTCACCACTAAATGAAAAACATTCTTTTTATGTCAAGTGACGCTCACTATATCTATAGACATACGCATAATAATAAGGGAATTTACATTCCGGGTGAACGAACAAGATACAAGATAAAACTAGTCATTTTCCCCAGACTTGGTTAATTCTGGGACTAATATATTAGTCCCAGGTCAATTTTCTTCAATAAAAATGTGCCTATCCACACACTCTATCACTGAAGACCCCATTTTTTATATACTCCCTTAATTAAATCAAATTTCTTTCAAAGAAATCATAAAAGGCTCTAAAGGGCTTTATGCTACTTGGAATAGAAGTTTTCTGGATAATTTTGTGTTCTAATTTTTGCCATGTCTTTGGACTTCGATTTTTGTAAATTCAACTCCTTTGTTACTGCCGTTGTTTGGAACTAAAAATAATATATTTTTATTTGCACGTGGAATTAACATAACTATATCAAATATTGCCTGGTAAGGATAACCTTTTGTTATTTTCCCTGCCTGCTGCCATCCTATGTTAAATGATTCTAATTTGTGAAAGCTTTTAAAGTGACTTCCGTATGCATTGCCCGATGCATTGTCACACTGCCAACGCCAGCACAGATCTGACAGAAACTATTTATAGGATTAAAGCGGCAAAGTGTTCTTCCACTAGCGCACCCCAACTAACGTATGTAGTCCCAATGTTTATAATGTTCCTTCCAAACAAACTTTTGTTAAGGATGTAGTTAGGTGAAATTTTATAAATCTACGATTTTGAATTGATACCCTAAATGGAAAGAGCATTGTTAAAGGAATAAAGTGGGCTAAAAATATTGACAGGTTATGGGCCTTGTAATTTCAAGATATTTCACATGTAACCGGAGAGCATGAATCTCCTTACAAAATTGCAATGTGTCACCACCGGGACCTCTAGCACTTCAGCCAGCCACCTAACCGAATGAGCTAAAGAAATATTCCGTTAGCTCAGTCGATTTTTACTGGCTATATATCTACTGCCTACTACAACGCAGGTGGGCTGTCCTGTCACACACATTATAAAAATGGCGGGAAACGCTCTCTTGGACTTTTACCGTAGAATAGCATGGACACAATATTTCACACGGAAGGAAAATCTACAATCTAATAAAATCTTGCTTACTGACTATAAATGAGCTTCTGTAGACTTTGATGACTAGAAAATTGGGTGTAATGGGGCAAAATATTTTACATAGTAATACTGGATTAAATCAGAGAAATCCGAATGACTTTTACCTCGCCTTACTACATCCTTAAGCTGAAAATATATACCATGAAAAACCCAGACCACATACCAAGTAACAACGCAAATTCACGTTGACCTAGGCAAGCTAAAAACTTCAACATTGACAGTAAATGTATTTTTTTATCGAGTCCTTAAATTCTAGACATTTTAGTCAAAATATTGCTTGGTTGAAATAGTTATGAAGGGATAGAATAAAAACTTAGGACATTTCAATTCAAATAAATCCTTCCGGATAATTTATTTGCAAAATACTAATCTCCTTGCACACATATTTCATTTAGGTATATAGATAATAGTGTTGCACACAGCTCTATATAATATGTATGATAATGTGTTGGTAAGGTGAGCTGCAAAGGTAGAATATATGTTTCCGAATGCCAACAGTGATGAAAATCATCTTTTTAAACCTGTTAACATCGGAAAATCCAGCAAGGTCTTCGGCTGGATTTGAACCCCTGCTTGTTGTCATCTATGGCAACACCGCCTGCACTATGTCCAGCGCCCTAGACCACTCGGCCACCTAGGCTATATAAAATATAGCTTTCGGTAACCGGTCATTCCTCCTCGTAGGAAATCTAGAGTTGTAACATAGTACACGATGAACATTAGGTGGGTAGGAAATAGATAGAAGAAGGATAAGGTTCCATCGAAATCTGATGAAAAATAAAAATATGACACATTTAGAAAAATTGCAATTTTGGCCCCTTTGACCCCTTTTAGCTCCGAAACAGTAAGAGCTACAAAAAATCCATTGACATACTACTGAAAGCTTAGATCAAGAGGAATCCAAAGAAAAAAATCCCATCGAAATCCGATGAAAAATAAAGATTTGACATATTTAGAAAAATTGCATTTTTGGCCCCTTTGACCCCTTGTAGCTCGGAAACGGTAAGACCTACAAAAAATCCGTTGACATATTACATTATAGCTTAGATCAAGAGGGATCCAAAGAAAAAAATCTCATTGAAATCCGACGAAAAATAAAAATTCTACATAATCTGCAAATTCGCAATTTTGGCCCCATTCGGCCCCTCATAGCTGGGAAAGGAAACAAGTTACCAAAAATCTAATAGCTGAGTGCTATATTAATTTTTCGCAAGGAATCCATTGAAAAAACTTTATCAAAATCGGACTTAAAATAAAAAAAATATTTTTTTTTTGAGATTTGCCCCTGTTGGGCCCATTTATCTCGTGAGTGGTACATGCTACGTGAAATCCGTTGGCATACCCCAGATTGGAAATTTCCTCAGGAGCACACTGAAACAAACCCCATCAAAATCCAATAAATAATAAAGATTCTACAGTCAAATATGTGAAAACACCTCATTTAACCCTTTTTTGACCCCTAATTCTGAAATGGGTGGGGCAAAAACCTAAAGGAAAAAAACGTTTCTCAAGAATGTTCCAGGAAACATCATACTAAGATTTGAAAACAATCCATCCACTAGAACCAAAGTTATGCTGTCCACAGACACGAAAATACCTAATTTTACCCCTTTTTGCCTCTTTTTCAAAAACGGGTTGGGCAGGGAACGCGAAATTAAAACCCGGGCTAAAGCTTGTGCCAACAAACATCATACTAAAATTTGATAACAATCCGTCCACTAGAACTAAAGTTATGCTGTCCACAGACGCCGACGCCGACGCCAGCGCCATACCATAATACGACCGCAAAATTTTTTGCGGTCGTATAAAAAAGATTAGAGGAGTAGCATCTTTGAAAGTGTTCCCATGAAGTTCAATGTTTAAGAAGTTCCTGCTTGGAGTTGAGCAGTTTTAACAGAGAAGATCTTTGAATGTGTCTTCCCAAAGGGAACTGTGCATTCCCTGCTAGCTGCCATCTTGGATAAACCACGAGGCAGAAAAAAATCTAAAGAGACCATCTAAATACTTTTGTGGCAAAGTCTTGTTCCAACAGGCTATGTAGTTTCAAAGCAGTAGATCTTTGAAAGTGTATGCCTGGTGGCAGCCATCTTGGATAAAGGGCCAACCTGGAAAACATCTTTTTAGCAGGGGACCAGACGGGTTTTGGCTACAATTGTCGAAGCAGTTTATGTGGGAGAATGTTATCCCATAGTGTAAAATTTTAACTATGTTCATTGCTGGCAACCATCTCAAATCAAGGGTTGAACCTGAAAAAAGGACCACCCACACCTCCAAAGACTATTGTGGAAAGGTTTGATTGCAATTAGGCCAGTAGTTTCAGAAGGGAAGATATTTGAATGAAAACTTTATGATAAAGTGACAGATGAATGACAGATGCAAAGTCATGCAAGGCAAAATCTCATCCTGGTTAAAGCTAGGTACCAGTCAGGTGAGTAAAACAGTTAATTCAAAAGCAATCTCCACTGATTTTAACAAAGTTCTATAGTTTCAGTGATGGATGCAACACACAAAAGACGGAGAGGTTTTATAAAAGAGTTCCCGCTCACTCAGATATTCCATTTGTCAACTTTTGCCTAAATTCTGCATGTAAATTAAAACAAGAGGCTCTCAAGAGCCTGTATCGCTCACCTGGACCATGGCTGACATAAATAAAAGGCATTTCCGATAGGAAACACAAAATTTAACAGAATACTTTTTTTCCCTAAAATTACAGTATTCTTGTTTGGTTTCCATGGCAACCGAAAGCTCCACCATCCATTACAACCCATAACAGAACACCATTCCAAAAAAAATTGGGCAGGGGTTCCCCTTATAATCAAGGTAATACATTTTGCTGAAATTAAAACATTCAGACCACAATTCAAATAAAAATTAAAAAAAATTGGGCAGAGGTTCTAATTGGACTAGTAGTTTCTGAGAAGAAGATCTTTGAATGTATATTCCATAGGGTCCAATGCTATAACTATGTTCCCGCTGGTGGCCATCTTGGATGAGGGATGGACCTGCCAGATACCCTTTTTAGAAGGGACCATCTAAGGACCATTGTGACTAAGTTTGATTATAATTGGACTGGTAGTTTCTGAGAAGATCTTTGAATGTCTTTTCCATAGGGTCCAATGTTAAAACTAGGTTCCCTGCTGGCGGCCATCTTGGATGAGGTACGGACCTGCCGGATACATTTTTTGGAAGGGACCATCTAAGGAACATTGTGACTAAGTTTGGCTATAATTGGACTGGTAGTTTCTGACAAGAAGATCTTTGAATGTCCTTCCCATAGGGTCCAATGTTGAAAATATGTTCCCCGCTGGCGGCCATCTTGGATTAGGTACTGACCTGCCGGATACCTTTTTTGGAAGGAACCATCTAAGGACCATTGTGACTAAGTTTGGTTATAATTGGACTGGTAGTTTCTGAGAAGAAGATCTTTGAATGTCTTTTCCATAGGGTCCAATGTTAAAACTATGTTCCC
>MJUU01067338.1:429-39746 GCA_002080025.1 Modiolus philippinarum | reverse complement strand
GCTGGCGGCTATCTTGGATGAGGTACGGACCTGCCGGATACCTTTTTTGGATGGGACCATCTAAGAACCATTGTGACTAAGTTTGGTTATAATTGGGAAGGTAGTTTCTGTGAAGAAGATCTTTGAATGTGTTTTCCCATAGGGTCCAATGTTAAAACTATGTTCCCTGCTGGCGGCCATCTTGGATTAGGTATGGACATGCCGGATACAATTTTTTAAAGGGGACCACCCAAGGACTATTGTGACCAAGTTTTGGTACCAATTGGCCCAGTGGTTTCAGAGGAAGATCTTTGAATGAAAAGTTTACGACAGACGGACGACGGACAGACGGACGGACGCCAAGTGATGGCAAAAGCTCACCCTGGCATAGCCAGGTGAGCTAAAAAAAAAAAAACAGATTTCAACCCTTGGATCTGCAAATGTGTATTTAAAACATAAGTAATCAACAATTACAAAGTTTGCCTTGTTGTGGCACTTTGTCGCAGCAACCAAATTTTGCCTGGATGCCGACATACTATCAAAATTGCATGCATTAGCAAGGTTACCTGAACCAACAATGTACAGTTACTGAGCCATGAACTTGGATGTATACATTAATGTAAGTCATTCATGAGTAAAATGTAGGTTTAAGTGACCTAATTTTGTCTAGATGCTGAGCAACCATCACAGATGCATGCACATGCACATGCAAGATGATCCTACCATGTACAGTACATAAGAACTGATCCCTGACATGAATTGAATGTAAGTCACTCAAGCGGAAAATATAGGTCAGAGTGACCTAATTTTGCCTGGATGCTGACCTACCATCAGAGCTGCATGCACATGCAAGGTTAGATGATCCTACCATGTATAGTGACTGAGATATCAACTTGGACGTAAACTTGAATGTAAGTCACTCAAGTGGAAAATAAAGGTCAAAGTGACCTAATCTGACCTGGATGCTGACCTACCATCAGAGATGCATGCACATGCAAGGTTAGATGATCCTACCATGTACAGTGACTGAGATCTGAACTCAGACATAAAACTTGAATGTAAGTCACTGAAGCGGAAAATATAGGTCAGAGTGACCCAATTTGACCTGGATGCTGACCTACCTTTAGAGATGCATGCATATGCAAGGTTAGATGATCCTACCATGTACAGTGACTGAGATCTGAACTCGGACGTAAACTTGAATGTAAGTCACGCAACCGGAAAATATAGGTCAATGTGACCTAATTTGACCTGGATGCTGACCTACCATCAGAGATGCATGCACATGCAAGGTTAGATGATCCTACCATGTACAGTGACCGAGATCTGAACTTGGACGTAAACTTGAATGTGACTGAGATCTGAACTCGGACGTAAACTTGAATGTAAGTCACTCAAGGGGAAAATATAGGCCAAAGTGACCTTATTTTGCCTGGATGCTGACCTACCAACAGAGATGCATGCACATGCACAGTTAGATTATTGTACTATGTATAGTAACTGAGATATGAACTAAAATGTAAATTAATGCAAGCCACTCAAGTGGAAAATATAGGTCAGAGAGACCTAATTTTTCTTGGAGGCTGTGAGTTAACCCAAGATGCACCTGCATGCAAAGTTTGATGACCCTACACTGCATAGTTACTAAGATATATACCCAAATGCGGACGCGGATGCGGACACGGACGTGGACGCCGGGGGTACTCCAATAGTCCCCCTCAACTTCGTTGAGGCGAACTAAAAATCGTACGAAAATTTTACAGCAAGTTAAACTTAGTAAATAAAATAAACATCTTTTTATTGTAAGGTTTATACACAATTACTGGTACTTTCCACCTACTACTTACCAAAATATGGTTGCTTTTTATATAAGATGGCAGCCTAAAAACTAATACTTAAATACAAATTTCTCATTTTTATTAGAATCATTTTGTTCAGATTAACATGACAGATAAAATAATTTTATCCACAGTAAGACTTGTACAGAAAACAATAAATATAATTATACTAAAACTGAGACTCTTCTGAGCCTACAATTGCTCATTTTGGCTTTCCCTTGCATATGTTAAGATGAATAGCCAACATAAACTAACATAAAAGAGATCAATAATTAAACAGATAAGGCCTCACAAAGTGAATACATTGGTTCTCAGGCAATTTTCCATTGAAACTAATGAGGGAGGGAGGTGTTTTTTTATCTTTGTATTTGTCAAGAAATAGATGAGACAGCTTTTAACATTGTACAAACCACCGAAAATGTAGTGAGGGAGGTGATTTATTAATTTTATTTTATTTTAATGGTAAAAAATAGGGTCAATGGGAGGCTTTTTTCAAGCCTCAGACTAGAATGAGGGAGGGCCTGAGAACCAATAAATAACCTTTTTATCGCCTAATTCATAATCTTGAAAAACATTGATAGTTACAAATGTGAATTTAAAAAAAAACAATTTTAACAAATAAATTTTTCTTTTAGAATGTTGGAATGTGTCTATTGAAGAGATGGAGGCATAATCAATCAAAACCAGTTGGAAGAAAACACTTACGAAAATACATGTATAAGTTGCAGGTATCCTTTTTAAGATTTAAGGCACTTTTCTATGTGATACTTGGGTTGATGTATAGCTCAGCTGAAATGAAACTGTAAATACGTTAAAAATGTTGTATATCTTACGTAATCTGTTTGAAGCATAACTGTCAAAATCAGGATTAGACTGACTTGAAGCTTTTTTCATATTTTCAACAAAAGCTTAACATATAAATATGTTTTTTTTTTTAAATTAGATAAAGAAGGGCAGTAACTATTCAATTATACTTAAAGACAACAATGGAATACACAGAAAATATTAAGTTAATACATAATGTAGAATATATCAATGACTCGTAACGATTCAAATGAATACAAAATAAAAACCGAATATAAGAGACAGAATACATCTGACAGATTTTACAAATGTTTGCTGGGAAGAAAGAAATTTCACATTTTCTGAATAATCAATGACACAGAATTTTTATGGACTATTTCATTCAAAGGACTAAGAATTGGAAGAAACTTCATCCATCTTCCTTTTTGGTATATTTTTTTGTACCTATCTGAGAGCAGATCACTTATTAGAGCAAGTGCTCTAACACTTAAATTTTAAAGTCACAAAGAGATAAAAAAAAAACAAATGTAAAAGCAGTCATATTGGTTAACAGACCTGCTGTGAATTCCCCAACAAATATAATTTTGTCAATTTAAAAGTAAAAAATAATGATGTAATTAATATGTGAAAAAGACATAAAAAAATTGCTGTAAAATGGATAAAAAAAAATTCAAAGACAAATTATTGTCCATTATCTATGACCCTGTCTGTCTACAAGTTGCAAAATCAATTTAGCAAATTCAGTAATCTATAGGCTTAAAATAAAATGATCAACATAATATTCTATTGGAGACTTGCTATTGTCAACTATTCTACACAAATCAAGTCCTTTTGAAATGTCTGATCTGATCAGTGGTTTCAGAAATCTAACTCTTTTAATGGAATTCAATATAAAGTATGTTCCCTGCTGGCGACCATCTTGGATGAGGTACCTTTTCTTGAAGGTACCATGTAAGGACCATTGTAACTAAGTTTGATTATAATTTGACTGGTAGTTTCTGAGAAGAAGACCTTTGACTGCCTTTTCCATAGGGTCAATATTAAAACTATGCTTCCAACTGGCAGACATCTTGGATGAGGTACACCCTTCCTGGATACAATTTCTAAATGGGACCATCCAAGGACTATTGTGACCAAGTTTGGTTCCAATTTGCAAAGTGGTTTGAGAGGAGAAGATCTTTGAATGAAAAGTTTATGACAGACTGACAGACAGGCAGCTGCCGGACACAAACTAATGGCAAAAGCTCACACCCTGGCATAGCCAGGTGAGCTAAACAAGAGTTGTCAGAAGACAACATAGCTTGCAGGTATTAAGAGTGACCGCAATGCACAATATATTTGAAATAATACATTGCTGTAATTGTCCTATTTTGAAAATTTTAAATAATATAAGGAAGTCACATGTCAATTAGGATCCCCCTTCCACTAAAAGAATAAGTTCTGTAAGCTGGGTTCAAGTTTTCTTTTTAATTGCCATCAGGGCAAGGTCAAGGTCAAAATGTCTACAACTATGGTAATGCCAGAAAGCTCTCTTCAAAGGAAAGTCACATACCAAATATAAACACCCTATCACTAAACAAGTACCTTCTAGAAGCAAGGTTAAAGTTTTTAAAAATTTGCCCTTAGGGTAAGGTCAAGGTCAAAATGTCTAAAAATATGGTGTCGCCAAAATGCTATCATCATAACAAAATCACATACAAATATTTACATCCTACCACAAAATGTCTACCTTCTAGAAGCCAGTTGAAGTTTTTTAAAAATTGCCCTCAGGGCAATGTCAAGGTCATAATGTCTACAAATATGGTACCAAGAGAAAGCTTTACCCTCATTAAGTAACATACCAATATGAACACCCTACCACTAAACGACTAACTTCTAAAAACAAGGTTAAAGGCAGGCCTAGGGTCAAGGTCAAAATTTCTACAAATATAGTACCACTAGAAAGTTCTCATCATAAGGAAGTTACATATCAAATATGTACACCCTACCACTAAAAGCCTACCTTCTAGAGGCAAGGTTAAAGTTTTTAAAAAAATTGCCCTCATGGCAAGGTCAAGGTCAAAATGTCTACAAATATGGTACCACTAGAAAGCTCTCATTATAAGGAAGTTACACACCAAATATGAACACCTTACCCCTCAAAGCCTACCTTCTAGAGGCAAGGTTAAAGTGTTAAAAAAAAATTGCCCTCAGGCCCAGGTGATGGTCAAAATGTCTACAAATATAGTACCACTAGAAAGCTCTCATCATAAGGGAGTTATATACCAATTATGAACGGCCTACCACTAAAAGCCTACCTTCTAGAGGCTAGGTTAAAGTTCTTTGAAAATTGCCCTAAGGGAAAGGTCAAGGTAAAATGTCGACAGGTATGATACCACAAGAAAGGTCTCATCACAAGAAAGTCTCCATTCCACAAGCAAGGTTAAAGTTTTTGCTGACGACGCTGACGCCAGGGGTATGACAATAGCACTCCGGACATTCGTCCCAGCAAGCTTAAAACAATGTCAATCCATTCAGATGAGAAAGACATGATAATTATCGAGAACATCAAAATTCAACCTCAACAACCCAACCATTTTAATAGAATATTTGTAAAAATATAGAATGCAGTAAATTACTGGTAGTGTACAATTTACAGTGGACAAAACATGAAGTATTGATAAAAGACATAAATACATTTTAACAAATTAGCTTATAATGCTGATTTCAATTGTTCAATAAATAAAATTTTGACATTATATAACATCGAAAAAAATTCATATGTACAATATACAGTATACAATCTAATTTATAACTAATGAAATCTACTTGCATTCAATCATATACACTATATATTTGTATCCTAAACCCTATCCCCTTTTTCTTTAATGTATTTACATATTATTTTGGATACTGAAATGCAATCAGTCATTTTACATTTCTAATTAAAAAATATCATAACTCCATAAAGCATCTTTTTACAATAAGTTCATTAAATTTTTTTTTCTCGCACTCTGTTTTATCGGTAATTTGTGTACAAGTGGATTATAATGTCAGTAAATTTCCTTTGAACTACAGTGGCTCATAATGTCAGTAAATTTCCTTTGAACTGCAGTGGCTTAAAATGTCAGTAAATTTCCTTTGAACTACAGTTGTTTATAATGTCAGTAAATTTCCCTTGAACAGTGGTTTATAATGTCAGTAATTTTCCTTTGAACTGCTGTGGTTTATAATGTCAGTAAATTTCCTTTGAACTGCAGTGTATTATAATGTCAGTAAATTTCCTTTGAACTGCAGTGGCTTATAATGTCAGTAAATTTCCTTTGAACTGCAGTGGCTTATAATGTCAGTAAATTTCCTTTGACCTGCAGTGGCTTATAATGTCAGTAAATTTCCTTTGAACAGCAGTGGCTTATTATGTCAGTAAATTTCCTTTGAACTAGTATGGCTTATAATGTAAGTAAATTTCCTTTGACCTGCAGTGGCTTATAATGTCAATAAATTTCCTTTGAACTGCAGTGGCTTTTAATGTCAGTAAATTTCTTTTGAAATGCAGTGGCTTATAATGTCAGTAAATTTCTTTGACCTGCAGTGGCTTATAATGTCAGTAAATTTCCTTTGAACAGCAGTGGCTTATAATGTCAGTAAATTTCCTTTGAACTGCAGTGGCTTATAATGTCAGTAAATTTCCTTTGAACTGCAGTGGCTTATAATGTCAGTAAATTTCCTTTGACCTGCAGTGGCTTATAATGTCAGTAAATTTCCTTTGATTTACAGTTGCTTATAATGTCAGTAAATTTCCTTTGAACTGAAGTGGCTTATCAGTATGATGCAGTATCATCAAACTGGACCATATCAAGAAATTATCAGATCACTGTGAAGACCCCTTCTATTCATCATGTTCATACAGTTTGTGCCTTTAGCCACTAGCCCTACCCAAGACTAGTAAAATCAGTCTCGGGCTAGTAAAAATTTTAGTCACTAGCCCCGTGGGCTAGTTAAAATTGTACCTTATCAACAAAGAGTATTCTGTAATGGCTAGTGAAATTAAGTTCGGCTAGTACAACATGGGACCTTACTGCCCTTTAGGGCTAGTGAATGAAAGTTTTGGGTACAGACTATTCATATATGTCATACGTTAAATCATAATAGAAGTATAAATATAGATGGAGTAACAACAGAAAATTATCACTTATTTATGACCCTCAGAGCCCTATAGTAAAGATATGGGATTTATCTAATTAGCATCAGTTTGAAGATACCCCTTTGGTGACTATCTTCGATGTCACAGTTGTGGTGGTCATCTTGGTAATCAAGTAAATCACATGTTTCATTACCTTGTCTGATAAGTATAGTCCAAAATGGGGAATCTGGCGCTACATTTCAAAGGTGTCGTTGTTGTTACAGCTACTTTCCATTGATTGTCAGAAATTTAATGGTGTAAATATCTTCCAAATCGGTCCAGATTTACACGAATTACAACATTAAAAAAATGGTCAGTTGGCCATTTAAATTTTATATGGAGTTCATTTTAAAGTAATAATTTTGTACATTTCTGTCAGTGGAGGATTTTGTTAAAATTGGCTATACAAGAACGTGAAATGCAGATTCACCTGATGTTTACAATGTATTTGCCAAGTATTGCCGGAGAGTCGTATTTTGAGTTTCAAATTTAATTATTTTATCGAGATGCTGACTGTGAATTATGTGCATGCCACTCCGTTAGATTTCCACTATTTCTAACAATATTTCATCTGTTTTATTATATACAAAACTTTTTTTTCTATCTACATTTATTTAATTTTTCTGTATATATACTGTTTCAAAAGTATTTTAGGTTATAGATTTCACCTTGGACTATATTCGTCCCAGATTTTATGGGAGATTTCATACTTGGTAAGGATTTTAATGAAACTAAAAAATTTCGGTTTTTTTGTTTTTTTTTTCCCCCGTTTTACTCATTTCTGCACAGAGGGGCACATTTGAGTTACATAGTCTCAACTTTAATAATTCACACTACTGTTGTGTCCCTTTTTTTTTAAGTGAAGAAGAGGATAATAAATTCATAACATGCTATGGATTTTTTAAAGGAAAGGAAAAGAAATACTGGTATTTTTTCAGCAGAATCTGAGTTTTAATGTCTGAATATTATAGTGCGTGACCACTCTTTTTCCTTTCAGTGCTGCATTATCCACAACTACTCTTAAAATGCTCAAAGTTCTTTTCAACTTAACTTGCACATAGCTTTAATTACACGTTTAAATGTCTCTGACTTGCACGATCTTTTTATTATTGCCAGTCGGAGACATTATTTAAATTTCTGTGTTTCAGTTTTCAGATCATATCCGATTTCTGATTAATCATTTTAATACAACTGATACATTTTGAGATCGTGATTATGCTTTAATAAAATTTTCTCTTTCGTCTTTTGCATTCACTACCACTTAAAATTATACGATAACTACCAAAAATTATAACTCTCCAAATAGATCACATGCCGAATTTCAATTAACATGATCAGTTAGCAAGCTATGGTAATACTTGTGGCAACGCAGATGGAACCATTGAAGTCGTGTTCTTGTTACTCCTTCTATATTAATACCTCAATGGTTAAATGAAGAATGCACATTAATTATTGCAATAAACACATTAATTATTGCAATAAACAATATATCAACCATGCTGAAATAGACATATAGCTTTCTTCATTCATTATTGAGTTCTATTTAACCTTTTGTGAATTGCCATGAATTTCAAATAGTACCACCTCATATAACACAGAAAACAACTTGATAAATCATCAGAAAAAAAATGACAGTTTTTAATAAAAAAAAAATAGAGTGATATATCTTTCAAAATTATTTGTCACTGTAAGTCTGACTGTACACTGTACTGTAGATATGGAATATAGGACAGTTTGTTTTTGATACAGACTTTATCACGGCCAGTATCAAGGAGCCTGTTAAGACAAGCTTAATACATAACACCATCATAATAACTGTATATTATGAACAATGACAGTGATACAAGCCTATAGAAAATACCAGTATGTCATCAAACTTATAAAAATTTGTATCGAAAAAGGGCTGATAACAAATCATGCAATCATAACAAATTCCAATAAAGGGCTACGCCGAGCGCAGCATGATACAACCGCAGCATGTCGACCACTGAAATTTGAATAAGTGTAATTTAAAGTAAGTATGGACATACTAAAGAGCTTGACATAATAATTACATGGACACAATAAGGAGATTGACCCAGTAATTAGTTGGACACAAACTAGGGAAAATCAAAATTAGCCCTTATGACTCCTTATGGTTCCTCTTTGACCGCTTATAGTTCAGAAACGGTAAGAGCTGCACCAAATCCATTGACATACTACTGAAAGCTTATATCAAGAGGAATCTAAAGAAAGAAATTCCATCGAAATCTGATCAAAAATGAAATTTCACATTATTTAGAAAAAATGCAATTTTTGTCCCTTTGACCCCTTATAGCAAGGTAATGGTAAGAGTTAAGCCAAATTCGTTGACATACTACTGAAAGCCTTATATCAGGAGGAATCCAAAGAAAAATATTCCCATCGAAATCTGATGAAAAATAAAAATTTTAGGTTATCTGCAAATTTGCAATTTTGGCCCTCTTTGGCCCCTAATAGCTAGGTAAGGAAACAAGTTACAAAAAATCTTATATAAATGCACGGTGTTAATTTTTCATAAAGAATCCATTGAAAAAAACTGCATCAAAATCGGAAAAAAAAAATTTAAAAAAAAATTATTTGGAGTCGCCACTTTTGGGCCCCATTTATCTCAGAAACAATACATGCTATTTGAAATCTGTTGCATACAACAGATTGGAAATTTCCTCAGGAGCACACTGAAAGAAACCCCATCAAATTCCGATAAACAATAAATATTCTACAGCCCAATATATTAAAATACCTATTTTGTCCCTTTTTGGCCCCTTTTCGGAAAACGGGAGGGGCCTCAATAATAAAAACCTATTAAAGCCTTCCTTTTGTGCCAAGGAACATTGTGTTAAATTCTAGTAAGGATTGATCAACTGGAGCTAAAGTTATTGACCAAAACCAAAAGTGTCTACAGACGACAACGACAGCACCATACCATTATACGACCTGGAAATTTTTTGCGGTCGTATAAAAGTGTGTAAAAAAGAGTGCAGATTTCATATCTATTTCAATTCACAATGACCTTGACCTAAGAGGTAGTATTCTTTCCAACATTATTTGTAAACATAAACTAATGTTCAATGTGAATGAGTAAACATGAAATATTAAATTTTTAATCAAATGCAGGTTCTATTCCAATCAAATCAATGATCATAATTCAATCTTTCTGTCTCCCTTGATATAAAAGAACATTGTTATTTTCGCTTATTTTCGCTTTATTATTCACAGTTAATCTGATTGCATGCCTTGAAATATTATTCATAGGATTGAGGCTTAGTACACTAAAAGATAAGAATTTGTGAATATTTCAGTCAGTGAAAATAACATTGAAATAAAATTAAGCAAATTTTGAAAGAAATCGCAGAATTCACTTCCAGCAATGATAACTATTTATTCAGTATACTGTAAACTAGGATATTTAAGTCTTCTTTTTTTCACGGTTTTGATAATAAATTTTATTGCGCAGTATTGAATTCGCAGTAGTTGGTCGAGTTACTAAATCACCAAATTGCATCAAAATGTTTATGACAGTTTTATTTCGCACTTCTTCCTTTAACCCAAAAATATTGAAAACAAACCTGCTGTGCAAATTCAACTGTTCACAGTATATCTAAGTATTACTATAATGGATAGAAGATGATTCAGTAAGCACCCTATCAAAGAGCAATACAGAACAATGACGTTCATTTATTCAAGACATAAAAACACATGAAAAATACTAAATACCGGTATATTTCAATTTAGTTAATACCCTTGATTTTAAATGACTAGAACAATAGTAAAACATACAATATTTTTGACAGCAATACACATAACACAAAACAAATATTTTGGCAATAAGATTATAGTCACCATGAATAGTAAATTTAATATGTGTAACAAATACAAGTCAGGGATTCAGATTTTTCCTGGAAAGTACAAAATATATATCTGAACCCCTGATTTAAAATAACAATACACACTGTACATACAAGTAATTTCTCAATACTTAATAAATTTTTTGTTTTTGTATTCCTCAACAGGGGTAAGTGTACTTTCTTTCCAGTGGGCAGAATTTCAGGGTATATAAACTTAACATATCATATTTCTACCTTGGTTTTAATTCCATCAAGGTCAGACTACTCCATTGTGATAAATCAACTACATGTTGTGGATATTCTACCCTATAGCATCTTATCCAAGAAGATATACACTACCTGAATAAATCCCTGTTACACAGTTTGGGTAGGCGTAAAAATGACATAATGGGCCATATGTGTTATACTTACAATGCTAAACAGTTCAAACAAATAAAGTAATAATACCGTATTCCAAATTCATGGTCTTGAAACCTGCCCAGCAGGACTTCCCCAGCCATATTGCATAAATGTTAAGAATAGAAAAAAACTTTAAGTCATCAAACTAATAGTTGCAGTCTACAACTGATAAGTAACTGAGAAATGGGGAGTGCTTTGCAAAATACAAATCAATTTGCAAAACATCAGAGCATCATTGACTATGAATAATTGGATTTGATATCTGAAATGTACAAGATAGACAGCATAATAAACTTAAGGAATTGCGTTGGAGTTGTCCCTCTTTTATCAGGGAACAGCTACTACATCAATTTTCTTGACTTTGAGTGGAAGTGGCCTCTGATAGAAGGTTCAATTAAAATTAAAAGTGCAAAACTAATGTTTTGTGTTTTGGCCTTTGTAGGGAGGCTGGCCTCTGTGGGGAGGGGACATATTATGGATGCACCACTGCACATTAAAAAATAAACAGCTGCGCCAAGTCGCATGATACGCCCGTCGTCATTCCTTCAAAACTTTAAGTGATTAAGGTGAGGGGTTCTCAATTTAGAAGCACCTATAACTTTAACAAATCAATCAGCAAAGTTTGAAGTGAGCTGATCAAAGTACTTATACATGTGCGACATGTAAAAAATTGCCTTAAACTTGACAAATAAAGTCCTATAACTCTAGCAAAAAAATCAAAATTTCGCAAAAAAAGTACACAGATTGTGAGGCCATCATACCTAATACCTCTACAAAGTTTGAAGTGAATTGGCCAAATGGTGGTCAAGTAAGAGGGCGACATGTAAAAAATTGCCTTAAAATTGACGAATAAATAACCCATAACTCTTGCAAGAAATATCCAAATTGCACGAAAAAGTATACAGAATGTGAGGCCATCATATCCAATACCTCTATAAAGTTTGAAGTGAATTGGCAAAAGGGTTGTTGAGTTAGAGCGTGAAATGTAAAAAATTGCCTTAAAATTTACGAATAAAGACCCATAACTATTGTAACAAAAATCAAAATTTCACGAAAAAGTGCAATCATATCCAATACCTCTACAAAGTTTGAAGTGAATTGGCAAAAGGGTTCTTGAGTTAGAGCGTGACATGTAAAAAACTGCCTTAAAATTGACAAATAAAGTCCCATAACTCTTGTAAGAAAAATCTAAATTTCACGAAAAAGTATACAGATCGTGAGGCCATCATACCAAATACCTCTACAAAGTTTGAAGTGATTTGGCTTTAGGGTTGTCAACTTAGAGCGCAAGATGTAAAAAATTGCCGTAAAATTGACGAATAAAGTCCCATAACTCTTGCAAGAAAAATCGTAATTTCACGAAAAAGTATACAGATCATGAGGTCATCATACTAAATACCTCTACAAAGTTTGAAGTGAATAGGCCAAACGGTTGTCAAGTTAGAGCGCGACATATGAAACGGACGGACAGACAGATGGACAGACAGACGGATGGACAATCGGACATCGGTATACCATAATACTTCCGTCATTAGAAGGGCGTATAAAAATTAAAAGTAAATGCAATTTATAAGAAAATTTTGAATTGTTGATTGGTTAGGGCTTTTGAGCAATAGTAACCCCTATATGCTACATGTACTTGAAATGGAACTTTGTTTTTTAAATTTCGACATACAATTGAAGGAGCAATTTGAAGTATTGAAAATTACATGTATGTACACACAAAAACAAAATACACATTGTTCTACGAGGAAGTCTTCTTCTTTGTAATCGCTGCTAATTTCTTTAAATATTCAAAATGATTATTAATTGTCACTAATAAGCCGTCAGATACAACTTTATCTGTCGATGAAGAATAATCAATAAAATCTCCTGACAACGTTGTCATTTTACCATCCATAGAACTTAAAATTGCATTTGCAGCACATAAATCCCACTTTTTAATTTTAGTTGTATGAAGATAAGCATCTGCATTCCCTTTCACTACCTCTAAAGTCTTGTATCCTGAAAGAAACAACGATTTATAAATATTTCTCTTTGAAGGTAATTTCCAGAAAAATACCCAGAAAAAGTGTTAATTTTGCAAAAATATATCTAATTCAAAATCATTGAGTGCAAATTATCAAGAAATCTGTCAGACAATGTTCACTGGCTACTGTAAACTATTTTATTTTTGCAGAAACTTTATTTAGAGTTTGGGTGGTTAACAATCTGTGGAATTTTAATGTAATGTAGCATGAATGGACCACCGGCACATGAAACAGCTCTAGTATAATAAGAATTTATCCTTTTTTTAATATTTATGGTATTTACAAACAAAACAATGGTAACTTTTTCAGAATAAATATTGGAACTGATTTGTATAAAGAAGACAGTCTTAAATGACAAGAGATATATGATATACCATGCACTTAACAGTCCCCTTCCCCCTAGCTCTGAAGAAGAAAAAGGCACTGAGTCAAACAAAGTATAGGACCCAACACTGAAGTTGAGAATACCTTAAAGCAAAATGGTTGTGATTTATAGCCACAGAACAAAAGTACAAAGAATTCCATACATGTCGGCTTTTGTTCAGAATTTTGGTGTAAAATAGAGCAATGAAATTTATTAGGAGGCTAAAATTCAAACTCAGTTGTCTGCAGCGAACACAGTGAAAATTAAACCCATGCGAATAAACCCGATATATTTGTTCTACTCTGCTAGCTTTTGCTATTGCTTGTACCAAGTCCTGCTATCACGAGTTCCTATCATTTATTACGTATTCTCTGGATTTTTATATGTATTTTTCTAGTGGAGTTTTCATGTTGATTGTGGCATGTGATTGTACTTTTCTGTCATTGTTGGTATTTACTGTTATCTTTACTATAGAATACATGACTTTATTACTTGCCGAATTCTGTTCCATTCCGGAAAATATTTGTTATTATATAGGGGTCAACAAAGGTCAGCAGGCGTCAATGACGTCTGCTGGTAGTAATGAGCATAGGGAATCAATTGTAGCATGTAGTTGCATTAATCTTTAAGGACTTGTTATGTAGAAAAGGTGAGGTGAATCAACTGTTTTATCCACAGGATACATTTCCAACCAACTTATTTTATCCAAAAAGAAAGAGATAGGAATTTCCCCTGTTTAGCCCAGCTGATATTGGCAACCATTTTTTAATCAGTTCAGGGTAAAAATGGCGAAAGTAAGAATAAGGTGTATACTTTATAATGTGTGATGAACATGTACAGATGGCATAAGAGATGGATGGACACAAACAGTATAATCCCAACATTCAAGAGGGGTATAATAAACTGAAATTGAAATGGAGTTACTGTCTTTAAATATACCTGCACCAGCTCCTTCTAAAACTTGTGTTTTTTCTCCTAAAGCTTCCTTGGCTATTTTTTCAACTTCTCCTTTGTGGGATATAGAAACAATAATTCTATCTGGATCACCTTCTTTTTTGGATTTCTTTACATTTTCTAATGTTTTTGACCTTCCATAGCCAACCCATGACCAAACTGAAATGTAAATGAAAACATACAACTCTAAAAAATATCATTACAAAAATTTTTTAAAGCAAACAATGCTTATTATATTATATCCTGCAATAATAGAGAAAGATAGACTACGTGCACAAATAAATCTGTTCTACTCTCTGATATGTGTTTGGTCGAAAGTTGGCAACAAAAGAAATAGTTTTGGCCAACAACATAATAGAAAATAAGTATCGCCCTGGCCTTCAAATAGAAATGAATAGAAAAATTGCCCAGGACTTTACCAAAGCTGTTATCTTTGATTTTTGCATTTTGCCATTTACACAATTTATGTGTATATATAATAAAAAATTTGGAACTCAGATAATAGAAGGCAGTCTATAATAACATGATAGCAAACAGTTTATCAATAGTTATTGTATCTATTTAATTGACGAATCATACCTTTAAAGTAAATGTATTGCCATGCCTTCAATAGACAGTGGCAAATCCAGACAATCTGCTAAAGGGGGGGGGGGGCTTACAGAACTTTAAGCCTCACCAAAAAGTGATAATAATGTATGTGTTAATGATAATAAAGTATGCGTTAATGAACTGTTTTTATGTGAGCAGGTACATTTAATACCCCCCGCTTGAAAAGTGGGGGGTATATAGTGATGGGGATGTCCGTCCGTCCTTCTGTCTTTTCGTCCGTCCGTTACACATGGGGGTACCCATCTCATATCCACAACTCCTCCTGAACCACTGAATAGATTTTCATGAAACTTTAACACAGTCTTTGTGACATAATGCAGATGTGCACCTCCTATTTCAGAATTTGATTTGATTGATTCTTGGGGTTTCTCATTGACAAAGATGGACTTTGCCATTACATTACATGTACACATGGGGGTACCCATCTCTTATCCGCTACTCCTCCTGAACCGCTGAATAGATTTTCATGAAACTTTAACACAGTCTTTGTGACATAATGTAGATGTGCATCTCCTATTTCAGAATTTGATTTTATTGATTTTTGGGGTTTCCCATAGCCAAACAAGGACTTTGCCATTACATTACAAGTGGGTACCCATCTCTTATCTGCTACGCCTCCTGAACCTCTGAATAGATTGTCATGAAACTTTAACACAGTCTTTGTGACATAATGTAGATGTGCACCTCCTATTGATCGATTTTTGGGGTTTCCCATAGCAAACATGGACTTTGCCATTACATTACAAGTGGATACCCATCTCTTATCAGCTACCCCTCCTACCACTCATGAAACTTTAAGACAGTCTTTTTGACATAATGTAGATGTGCATCTTATATTACAGAAATTGATTTGATTTGATTGATTATGAAATGGGGGAGCGGGGGGTATATATCAGTGAGCTTTGCTCACAGTTTTTCTAGTTTATCTAACTTTTTTGGGGGATGGGGGGGGGCATTCTAATTTCTTTCATTTATCCATTCTACACATACTGGTACTATTTATCCATTTAGGCCACATCAAATTAATTAATAGATTCTCATCCCATTAATAGATTCTCATCCCCAACCACCCCATTTTTTTTAAGCTCATTTTTTATTTTTTTAATTATTCAGAAATTTTCTTTAAATTCCTATCAATTTTAGTGAAAATCAGTAAAAAATATAAAATAAAACCCTCCAATCCACCCCAGATTTTTTGTTACAGGTGGATGAGAATCTACAAATTAACTTGATAGGGCCTTAGTTGCCTTTTTATTGCCAATTCAATCTTATTGACATTTTATATCATGAAGTCATGTGATTTGTCGGACATATATTAGTTATCACAATGCTAACACCATACATTAAAAGAAAGTTGATCAAAAATATCAAGATCATTGGAATTTACATTTGAAGGGACATAACTCTTACCATCCTTGTTAAATATTGATATTGTCAGTTATACAAATAATTAGTGTTGTTATTATTTTTTTTCACTGGCAACACACCAGTAATGTTACATAATGTCACTTCCTTAGTGTTTGTTTTGTATAAAATCAGAAGTTATTATGTACACTGTCAATAACTTGCATCTGCGTATAAGATATTTATTACTGCTGCACATGTTGTATTTCAGAAAGAATTATGTAACAGTAATTTTGATTACCTGTTTTAACATTATGCTTTTTTTTTCTGTTAATCAAGTACCATGTGCAACTGATTTTCAATCAAAACTTCATATGAAATTAATTTTTCTTAATCCTTGATATTGTTTTGAAGAGAATTTGAAAGGATAAAGAGTTCTTGCAGGCAAAACTTTGAACTGTTTTAGGTTATGCATGTTTTTTTTACAATTAAAAGTGGAACTCAGTATTATGTACCACAAACAAAATCAGTGAACGTAGGTTTGATTTTATAACAGATTCAATCAAAAAATTTCTAAAATTCTCTTCAAATTTATTTAAGAGACTTCACAGCTCATTCTAGTCTCCATGCACATGAAAACTGGAAGAATATTGTGTGAGCTGCAAGAACCACTACTTTTGGCATAAAACTTTTGAATTTCTTCAGAATAAGACCCTGACAATTTTAAATCTATAAAGGATATTTACAGTACAAGTGGTTTTGAATTTTTATATTTTACAACAGAATATGGAGTAAATGAACATGACACCATAACAAATATGTTACTCCAACAGAAATAATTTTATTGAGCTGTAAGGCCATTTCGGAAATTATGTATGGTTCAAAGAGTCAATGCATCATTTTCCAGATTTGGTCATTATTGTATTTTAACTAATATAAATTAGAAAAGACAGTTGTCATGCTGTAGGTTTCCTGTCCTGGTAAATTTTAAAAAATTTCCCATTGATAATTAAAAATTGGATTACTAGGAGTGCTTAAAAATCAAGACATTTTATAAACAAAGAAAGACAAAAACAAAACAAATCAAACACAAAGCTCATTTAAAAACATTAAATTTAATATTTAAATTCAGTTAGTTTATTTGTATATCTTATTAGTCCTGCTTAAAATTATTTAAGTTAAATATATATATGTTTGTATATTGAAACAAATCAAGTTTGGAAAAACAAAAATTAAACTCTCAAACAGTTTAATTGTAACAACTACTTTCTCTACTCACTTCTGAAATACATACATGTTTGTATATTGACACAAATCAAGTTTGGAAAAACAAAAATTAAACTCTCAAGCAGTTTAATTGTAACAACTACTTTCTCTACTCACTTCTGAATTACTTGTTGGTTAGCTGGACTCTGATTACTTTTTCAACTCCATATTTTATTTGGAAAATGTTATATAATTGCATCTTATATGTATCAAAAACATTTTCTATTTGATAACTATTATGTGTGAACGCAATGTTACAAATATGTACATTGTATTAGCTTAATATGCATAGAATGTGAATCAAATGGAATTATAAGTGTGTTTTTGATTTGTATCTTTATATGTTGCCATTGCATTTGAATATTACTAAATTTGGTTGAAATCCAATGAAAGATGTGGGAGAATTAGTGTCAGCAAACTTAATTTATCAAAATTCTATGACAAAAGGAGCATAACTCCCATGAAAATTCGCTGATCAATCTGGCCAAAATCTATGCAAAACTAGGCATGATGATCAACAATTCTGTAAAGTTTGGTTGAAATCCAATGAAAGGTGTGGGAGAATTAGAATCCACAAAGTTAATTTAGCAAAATTATATATCAAAAAGGGGAATAACTCCCACACAAATTGACCCATCAATCCAGCCAAACAATATGCACAACTATGCATGAAGGTCAACAATCCTGTGAAGTTTTGTTGAAATCTGATGAAAGATGTTGGAGAATTAGCATCCACAAACTTAATTTATAAATAAAGGGCTACACTGAGCGCAGCATGATACGACCGCAGCATGTCGACCACTGAAATTTGAACAAGTGTAATTTAAAATGAGTATGGACATACTATAGAGCTTGACACAATAATTACATGGACACAATATGGTGATGGACCCAGTAATTAGCTGGAAACAAACTAAGGAAAATGAAAATTAGGCCTTATGACTCGTTATGGTTCCTCTTTGACCCCTTATAGCTCGGAAACGGTAAGAGCTATGCCAAATCCATTGATGTACTGCTGAAAGCTTATATCAAGAGGAATCCAAAGAAAAAATCCCATCGAAATTTGATCAAAAATAAAATTTCACATTATTTAGAAACAAGAAATGGATGTCGATACGACATCAAACCGGGTTTTCCTTCACTATTTGAGTGCAGACATAGGTACTTGCGTGAAAAGCTGTTTAACTTAAACCTCCTCTCATTTTGTGCAGTGTATGCCATTACTCTTAAAAATCACTGAAAAGTTACTGTACTTAAAAGTCAAACAAAAGGCATATGGCCAAAAACACCTACAGATTTCTAAGTTCAAAGGGGCATAACTCCTGGAAAAATTGTACAATGAAAAATCCCTTACAATATGCACATCTACCTATGATGTCCTTGCTACATACAAAGTTTCATGAAATTCTGTTGAACGCTTACAGAGGAGTTGAGCTTACAAGCATATGGTCAAAACACCTATAAATTTCTAAGTTCAAAGGGGCATAACTCCTGGAAAAATTGTATGATGTAAAATCCCTGACAATATGCACATCTACATATGATGTCCTTCTCATGAAATTCTGTTGAACGGTTACAGAGGAGTTGCGCTTACAAGATCTGGCAGCCGGCCTCTCTCATGCCCAACCACCATACATCAGCATTTCAATAACCAAATTTCCCAACAAGAAAACCCGTTTATAAATGCAATTTTGGCCCCTTTGACCCCCGGCTAGAAAACAGTAAAGCCTACGCCAAATCTGTTGGCATACTACCGAAAGCTTATTTCCAGAGGGATCCAAAGAAAAAAATCCTGTCGAAATCCAATGAAAAATAAAAGTTTTAGGTAATCTGCAAATTTGAATTTTTGGTCCCTTTGAACCCTTATAGCTTGGAAATGGCAAGAGCTATACCAAATCCGTTGACATACAACCGAAAGCTTATATCTAGAGGAATCCAAAGAAAAAAATCCCAACGAAATCCAATGAAAAATAAACATAGAAAGCAGCCAAAGCCTGCTAAGCTCACCTGGTTGCGCAGCATTGTCACATATTTAACATATCAGTAAACAGGAATAGACTATATCATTCTTTTTAATGGATTCATTCATGTATAAAATGTAAGTCACAGACAGCATCCAAAGTATTCACTGCAGCTGCCATTACAAAATGCATCATACACACCAATATGGTTGATGTGGGACATGTCAGTAACCTGGAAAGGACTTTTAACGATTCTACCTAATCAAGTCGCTCATGCGTGAAATATAGGTCACATTCAGCATTTGAAGCATGCATTACTGTTGTCATCCCAAAATGCATGAAACATACCAATATGGTAGATGTAGGACATATCAGTAAGTAGGAATGGACTTTAACCATTCTTCCTAACCAAGTCGCTCATGCGTGAAATATAGGTCACAGACAGCATCCGAAGCATGCATTGTTGTCATCCCAATGTATCATACACACCAATATAGTTGAGGTGGGACTTGACAGTAAGCAGGAATGAACTTTAACCATTCTTCCTAACCAAGTCTCTCATGCGTAAAATGTAGGTCACCGACAGCATCCAAAGCATGCATTGTTGTTGTCATCCCAAAATGTATCATACACACCAATATGGTTGATGTGGGACTTGTCAGTAAGCAGGAATGGCCTTAAACCATTCTTCCTAACCAGACGCCGATGCAGACGCCTACGCTAGGGGTATCACATAAGCCCCCCTCACTTCGCGAGGTGAGCTAAAAATTAGGAAATCTGCAAATTTGCAGTTTTGGCTCCTTTGACCCATTACAGCTCAGAAACGGTAAGAGCTATGCTAAATCCAATGACATAGTACCGAAAGCTTATATCAAGAGGAATCCAAAGAAAAAAATCCTATCGAAATCCGATGAAAAATAAAAATTTTAGGTAATCTGCAAATTTGCTATTTTGGCCCCTCATAGCTAGGTAAGGAAACAAGTTACCAAAAAACTTATAGTAGAGCTCTGTGTTAATTTTTCATAAGGAATCAATTGAAAAAAACGGCATCAAAATTGGACAAAAAATAGAAAAAAAATTTTTGTTTGACTCTCCCCTTTTGGGCCCCATTTATCTCGGGAACAGTACATGCTACGTGAAATCTGTTGACATACCACTGATTGGAAATTTCCTCAGGAGCACACTGAAACAAACCCCATCAAAACTGATTACATAATAATAAAGATTCTACAGACAAATATGTGAAAACACCCAATTTCACCCCTTTTTGGCCCCTTTTTCTAAAATGGGCAGGGCCAAAAACTGAACATTAAAACCTCAGTTTATGCATGTGCCAAGAAACATCATACTAAAATTTGATAATGATCCGTCCACTTGAACCAAAGTTAAACTGTCCACAGACGCAGATGACACGGACGACTCTGACACAGACGCCTTTGCGGTCGTATAAAAATTTTATATCAACAAGAGAAGGGGCAGTTAGAAACCACAGCTAATCCCCCCCCCCGCCCGTTTGTTGAATGCTTGTATAGTATTATAAGCACTTAACAAAGTTGTACCATTCAAGATCTGGCTTTTTACATAAATCTGAGCCAGTCATGCAAGAAATGTAGTGACCTTATTTCAATCAGGAGCCTCATACCTATAGTATATGCATCTACTGATGAAAGATTAATCTTCTACAAGTTGTAGTATCTAAAATCCAGACTGTAACACAAAAAATTTAACCTAAGACACTCATGCATGAAATGTAGGTCAGAGTGACCTAATTTTTATCTGGAGCTACCTAACTTTAGAAGACGCATCTACATACAAAATATTATTCCTCTACAAATTGTAGTATCCCAGATCTGGACTCTTACAAAAAATTTAACTTAAGTCACTCATGCATGAAATGTAGGTCAATGTGACCCAATTTTTATCTGGAGCTTCCTGACTTTAGAAGACACATCTACATCCAAAATATTATTCATCTGGACTCTTACAAAAACTTTCACCTAAGTCACTCATGCATGAAATGTAGGTCAAAGTGACCTAATTTTTATCTGGAGCTTCCTTAACTTTAGAAGATGCATCTACATACAAAATATTATTTCTCTACGAGTTGTAGTATCCCAGATCTGGACTCTTACAAAAACTTAAAACCTGAGTCACTCATGCATGAAATGTAGGTCAAAGTGACCTAATTTTTAACTGGAGCTTCATACCTTTACCAGACACATCTACATACAAAATATTATTCCTCTACGAGTTGTAGTATCCCAGATCAGGACTTTTACAAAAACTTTAACCTAAGTCACTCATGCATGAAATGTAGGTCATAGGTCAAAGTGACCTAATTTTTATCTGGAGCTTCATAACTTTATGAGACGCATTCCTCTACGAGCTGTAGTATCCCAGATCTGGACTCTTACAAAAACTTGAGTCACTCATGCATGAAATGAAGGTCAAATCCACCTATTCTATATATCAACCTCAAGTACATGGACAAAAGATTGTCCATCTACGACTTGTTATTCAAAAAATATATGGTCTTAAGTTTGAACGGACGAACAGGTCAACTGCTATATCCCCTCCCGTACTTCGTTGGGCGAGGGGATAAAAGGGGCATAAATCCCACAATAAACTGACCAATCAATCCAGCCAGAAAATATGCACAACAAGGCATGATGGTCAACAATGCTGTGAAGTTTGGTTGAAATCCAATGAAAGATATGGGAGATTTAGCATCCACAAACTTAATTTATCAAAGTTCTATGTCAAAAAGGGGCATAAGTCCAACAAAAATTAGCCGATCAATCTGACCAGACAATATGCACAACTAGGCATGATGGCCAACAATCTTGTAAAGTTTAGTCGAAATCTGATGGAAATGTAGGAGAATGGGCGTCCAAAAACTTTATGACAGATAGACGGGCAAACGGACTGACTGACTGTCTGAGGGAAGGATGACAGACAAAAAACAAAAAAAACAATATGTCTCCCCCTTGAGAGGGGAAAACATAATTACATGTGAAGGCAGCATGAAATACTGCTAACTTCAAACCAACAGCCCACATTTTATTGAAATGAAGTACAATAACATCATGCTTAGATTGTACAATAACCTGTCATTGTGCCACCTCCATTATATTACAATGGTTCAATTTTTACTTTTGTTTTATTTTGAAAACTTTGAGTCAATGCTCACGTGTAATACTCCCACTCTGGACAATAAGCACCAAAAAGGGAGGAAAAAGGTAAAACTATTGTTCCTCTCCCATTGAGCAGGATTAAATAAAGTGAATATGTTTTGATATTAAATTCTACAACAAACAGGTGTATCCATTTGATCCCAGCTCAGTGGCGGATCCAGACTTTCTGCTAAGGGGGGGCCCAACCAATATTTTTTCAAAAGGGGGGCCCGAAACCCAATTCTTTTAAAAACCCCTAGGAATTTTAAATATTTTCCGATTTCCGACCTAAGGGGGGGGGGGGCCCGGACTCACCCGGCCCCCCCTAAATCCGCCACTGCAGCTAACTGGATTTTTTCTCAAACTGACAGGATTTGGACTGATCCTTACCTGTTTCTCCTTGATTATTATTAACAAAAGGTTTATGTATAATACCAATCGTAGGATGTCCGTCCACGGCTACACATACCATTGTAGCTACATACTCTAATTTATTTTCTGTAATAAGAAGAAAGGTATGGACTTATTATATTTATGGATAGTGATTTACAATATCTCTCTATTTAAGCCCTTACTATATCATTTGGGCCAAAAAATGGAGCAAAAGTAATATATATTTGATGATTTTTTTTCTTCCATGAATTATTACTAACTGTGTAACCCTCTTTAAATAAAGCTTTTATTATTATTATTATTATTATTATTTCTCAATTTTTCTGCCATGAATTATTTCCCAAATTTTCTTCCATGAATTATCATAATTATTTTTAAATTTTCGTTATGAATCATTTCTCAATTTTTCCTTATACAGTTATGGCCTTTTGCACAGGTGAATACACTTTTTTATTGACCTGTAAACTAATATTCATCGAAACAATCATTCGAGGTGATTATATATATATTTTCAGGTCAATAAACTAGAGGCTCATATGAAAAAAAAAAAGAAAACAGAAAAAGATGTTTAGTTATTGTACAAATACTTTCATTTTGGTTTTGAATGTGTTTGTTCTTTCATTCCAGATTACAATACATACAATATTGATGCTGTTGATCCACAAATGTATTTATATAAAAGGTGATGTCCTTGTCCATTTTATTAAATTGTGATTGTGTTTATGTTAAAAATACTGTTAAAGCAAGCTGTTTCCTTTCCCATCAACCAATCAGCCATTGCTTACTGATGAACAAACAAACATATGACATAAAGTCATTAAAAAATAAAAATTGATTTTTGCAAAAATGTATAAGGCCCTCCTAAATTAATTCTATGTTTAACATCACCCGTGCGGGTAGGTTTTTGAAAATTTTTAAAAATAAAAAACAAACAAAAGTTTAGTGTTGTCCACTCTGATTAAAATCATATTCTCATCTTGCTCCCGTTTACTGATATGTCGCTGCGTACATATCAGTAAACGGGAGCAAGATGAGAATATGATTTTAATCAGATTGGTCTCACGCAGCGACATATCAGTAAACGGGAGCAAGATGAGAATATAATTTTAATCAGATTGAGTGTTGTCCTGAAATTTCCTGGTTGAGGGCGATATCTGTCATCAATTTAGCAGTCAGGTTTGAATTGGTGGAAAACTTTCAAAAGAAAGTGAAATGAACAGTTTAATTGAATTTAAAAATTCAAAATGAAGGTGTGAGATCTGTTATTAAGCATGTATATGCACTAAAATTGTGAAAGATAATTGCAATTTTTTGTTTTATATTTTTGTTTGTGTTTTGTCTTCCTCCCTCCCGCCTAGGTTTCGAAGTCTTGAGTTGACATTAAACAAAGAATTAATTTAGGACGGCCTTAAGTGGCTTTTACAGCTTTATCAGAATTATCACTGACTGCTCAAACAATATCTAGACATCTTCTTTCATTATTTATTATAAAATCTGATAAAAAATATAAATTTCATTTCTCTAATGATATGTCAAGTTTAAACCGGTTTTGACCCGTTGGATAAATTTTCTTTATTCAACGTATGTTGAATAAAGACCCGTGCTATTTCCTGCCAAATCTATTCGGAATACAGTTCTCGGTGTTTATCATTGATCATTAGAGAAAAAGATTACACCACTTTATCCCAATTATTACCATATTTTATCCACTCTCGATAGTTAAATTAAAAAATTTTAAAATGCTCGGCAAGCCTCGCAATTAAAATTTTAAAATTTAACTATCTCTAGTGGATAAAATATGGTAACGAACGGGATCTTGTGGTGTAATCTATAGATATCATTTGTATATTTTGAAAAAAAATGTGCAATTTGGTCTCATTAGACCTCTTTAAGCTTAAAATGATTTCCAAAATTTAGAAATTTGGGCTACTGTTAAAACAAAATGTTGTCCAGTCACAGCAAAATTAATATCAATGTCATGAATTTGACATCCTTACAATTAATTTTTATGAACATACCAGTGTATTCTTTTGTTGCATCTAAAGGATCAACCCATACTGTAATTTTAGAGTTGGCAATAGATTGATCACTAGATATAGTTTGTGTTACTTCGTCCAAATTTTTACTTGTGTCTTTTATTTCTACCAGGTTCACTGGTTTTAAGTCTTTTTCTTCTGATATAACCTGGAATATATATAATGAATCATATGAAAAATACAAATACACCTAATATACACTTGCATTTCCATAAAGGGCCTTGAACCTCCAGAATTCCTTGTGTGGGGTCAATGTCAGTCAAAATAAAATCACACTATAAAAAATTTCTCCTGCACAAATTTAATATGGTTCTCAAGCTTTATACAGGTTAAATTTTATACAAGTAGGAGGGACAAAAAATGCAAGTAAACTGGTGAACGATTTTGTTGCATCCTAACTGTTAATCATTGATTAATACCATAACTTTTTTTGGATCATTTCTCCACATTTTTATGTTCTCATATATAAATCTAGAAGAACAACCCCTCTTGCATTTCTTTTTTAAAATTTAAATTTAGATCTTCCAATTGTTCCTTTTTGTCACTGCATGCAGAGACTGTAAGGAACAATTGGTAGATCTAATTTCAATTAGATTGAAGTTATGATTTTATTGTTATATGAAAAGAAAATCAGTAGTAAATCAGCTTTTCTGCAGATTTTTTGGAATAATGCTATGTGAAGTAAATCAAAAGTTATATATAGGGGAGAGTTCCAGTTTTGACCACAGTTTTGATTTGATCAAACTAGTTTGTGAAAGAGTGTCTTATCAAGTAAAATATATCAGTGCAATGTTTAAGTCTATACATGCATGATTCTAGAGAAATGTACCAAATTGGCATTTTCAGTTAAATTTCAATACTTCTTTCTATTGACTTGATGAGTACCCTGTGGTTGTTTATATGTTGTGATTGTCTTCTGTTGGTTTTTTTGTCCAGAAATGGATAACAGCAATTGTAAGAACACTTTGCCAGTCAATTTCATGTTTGTTGACAATATGGATTTATTCAAAGTTACTTGACATCCAGCAATGTCAATTCTGCTTAAACTGGTGCTAGAGACCATCTTGAACTTACTATGAATTATGAGCAAAGCTCATTGTTGAAGGCCTCATGGTGACTTCAAGATGAAGAACAACAATAAAAGTTTAGTTTCCATTGCCTGTTTTTACCATGTATTTGTAGAAACTATGTCTCATTATTGTCCTTTTTTTACAGGTTTCCGCCACTCTCCTGTTTATGTTCATGATAATTTATCCCCCAATTTAAGATCGCAGAAGAATAAGAGACAACTCAGAATTCACTAATAAATATCATGAAAAGGAAGCAGTCAAAAAAAAAACCAGATTTTCCCCTCATATATGTTTGTTATTTGTTAAGCATTATTAGAGCTCTACCAAGTTGTACAATTCAAGATCTGGCCTATCATACAAACTTAAAATCTAAGCAAGTAATCTCTCTGGACTAAGTATGTCTCTTGTTCCTTCAGTATTCTACTGTCATATATCGTATAGCGGTATTTTTCACGGGGTTTTAATTTTCCCTTATTTTCGCGGATGGACTTAAATTGCAAAAATAAAATCTGCGAATATTTTATGTATTCTTAGGATATATACAGGATTTTATTTTTGATAATCCGCGAAAATTTAAAACGCTAAAATTTTTGGCATACATTTTCCACTCAGATCCACAAAATTTTTGACCCGCGAAAAATAACCCACTATATGGTACTGTCATGTATTGTTTTACATGACACACGCACATTTTAACAATCCTAGCAGATATCAGGGTAGTTCTCTCATTGACAATACTCTCATGTTACTTTCACTAATACAGAAAATATTGAATCTATATAATCCTCCTTCACACAATACTAAAGTACATATCACAACAGCTGTTCCAACCTTACTACTTTGTCAATTATTGACTTACAAATAAAACATAAACTTTTTACCATTTTCACCATATACAGTAGTGAATCTGTCATTAAGAACACAATAATAATACTCCTAACTTATTAGCTTTAAGTGCCCTAAAATTACACAAATATCTTTTATTAAAGCAAATACACAACACACATACATTGTTTGTGTATTGCCCTCTTTTATATCCTTAATTCTTCATGCTTGAGAGATATACATTTTTTTCATTCATTTCTTTAATTACTGTATATTTCTATGTGAAGAGAATTTTTACCTTAATTGATGAAATTAAGAAAAAAATAGAAAGCAGCCACAGCCTGCTAAGCTCACCTCGTTGCACAGCATTGTCACATGTTGCACATGTCAGTAACCAGGAATGGACTAAAATCATTCATTTAAACAGATTCAGTCATGCGTAAAATGTAGGTCAGGGACAGCATCCCAAGCATGCATTGTTGTTGTCATCCTAAAACGCATCATACATACCAGTATGGTTGATGTGGGCCATATCAGTAAGCGGGGATTGGACTTAAACCATTCTACCTAACCAAGTCGCTCATGTGTAAAATGTAGGTCAGAGACAGCATCCGAAGCATGCATGCCAGTCCTCATCCCAAATTGCATCATACATACCAATATGGTTGGTGTGAGCCATGTCAGTAAGCGGGAATAGACTTTAACCATTCTACCTAACCAAGTCGCCCATGCGTAAAATGTAGGTCAGAGACAGCATCTAAAGCATGCACTGTTGTTGTCATCCCAAAATGCATCATACATACCAGTATGGTTGATGTGAGCCATGTCAGTAAGCTGGAATGGAATTTAACCATTCTACCTAACCAAGTCGCTCATGCGTAAAATGTAGGTCAGAGACAGCATCCAAAGCATGCATTCCAGTCGTCTTCCAAAAATGCATCAGGCATAGCAATATGGTTGATGTGGGGCATGTCAGTAAGCAGGAATGGACCTCAACCATTCTTCCTAACTGGACGCAGACGCCGATGCTAGGGGTATCACATAAGCCCCCTCACTTCGTGAGGTGAGCTAAAAATGAAAGACTTCCAAAAGAGGTGTTCACAAGGGGTATCCTGATAAAGATACCATGGAGCAAATTGCTCTTTGTGCATTAGGTATCAAGTTTTTACATTTGATGTTACGATAAAAATATGGTACAAACAACATGGAGAAATACGCTCAATGGCATCTTTATCGAGATACCTGGGATCCAACTCTAGGCTCCAATTAAACTTTTTGCATACAAGGGGTCTGTGACTTCTTATCACAATGTATATCAAATTGTAAAAAGTTGATCTCTCAATATCAACAATTAAATCAATAGTTGTGGATCAAATGATCGAGAGAGCAGTACTTGGGATGAATCGGAACCTTTCCTGATAATTGCTTGCAGCAGAACTAAATGTACCACATTAGTATTGTACTAATCAGGTAATATATTTTATCTTAAATATGCATATATTTTCAATGGTAGATTGAGTGAAGTTATTGCTAGAATTCATAAATTATTAATTAATTTTTTGAAAGGTTCAAAATAAGCAAAGTGATGACGTAAAATAGTTTTAATAGTTTTCATTGCAACTACCACAGTCAATACTTATCAAGTGGTCAAACCTACATGTAGCACTTGGCTACCTCGAGCTCTGTTTAGCTAAAATTATGCAATACAGATGTGATTATATAAAATTATATATTGTTCAGCTTGAAGTCAGTGGTGGATCCAGACTTTCTACTAAGAAGGGGCCATTCCATAATTTTTCCAAAAGAGGGGACCAGGAACCAAATTTTCTCAGAACCCAGAGGAATTTTAAATAATTTTTAACCTAAGAGGGGGACCAGGCCCCCTGGAGCAGCCACTGAATGTGTTATATACTGTAAAATCCTGTGCTAAGAGCCACACCAAACGATATTTGTGCTGTCTATGAATTTCTTAAAATGACTTTCTGTTATAGAATAACTTAGTTACAAGATACTCTCTTGAGCTTGTTTACCAAGCTAGATCAAATCTTTAAGTGATCCATCTAAGGTTTTGGTTCCAATAAAAGTAGCACTGGTTTTAGATGACAAAATCTTTCCCAAAATGTCCAATATAAAACATTTCCCAAAATGTCCAATAAACAAGAATATGTGTCTAACGGACACAATGTTTAATTATACCTTAAAGTGTATTGATGTAAAGTTTAATGATAATAGCATACATCCTCCACAGAAAAAAAACTTCAACCTATAGGTAAACCTCATACTACCCCCTTTTATCCAAATTCAGTGATGCATGAAGTTGGTAGCAAGGATGAACTTTTATTATGATTTTTGTTTAATAATATCCTAATGTGTATTTATACAAAGTTTCATGATAATAGCATACATCCTTCCAAGAAAAAAAACTTCAACCAAAGGGTAAACCTCATACTATCCCCCCTTTTTTCCATGATCGGTGAAGCATGAAGTTGGTAGCTGGGATAAATTTTTATCAAGATTTTTGTTTAATCATACCCATTTATAAAAAGTTTCATGATAAAAACATACATCCTTCACAGAAAAAAAAATTCAACCTAAGGGTAAACCTCACACTATCCCACCACTTTTTTTTCCATGGTCACTGATTGACTGAAACATGAAGTTGGTAGCCAGGATAAATTTTTTATTATGATTTTTGTTTAAATATACCCTAATGTGTATTAATGCAAAGTTTCATGATGATAGCATACATCATTCACAGAAAAAAAAACTTCAACCTGAGGGTAAACCTAACTTGGGACATACGGACGGACGGACAGACCCGAACACTATATGCCCTCCTACTATCATAGGCAGGGCATAAAAACAATGTTCCACAATGGCAGACATCCTGCATAAGGACCTACCAGTCCTTTCTGTCTACATTTACTTACTGGTAAATAATAAAGTAAAGGTCAAATCCTGCTTTTGACCACTGTGACCAAGTTTGAAACTAATTTGGAAAGCAGTTTCAGAGAAGCTCTTTGAATGTGTTAATTATAGGGTCCAATTTTATCTGACACTAGTAAACATTTTTGGCTAATTTAACAGGAAACACCTAATCATTAGCCAATTTTGGTTAAATTAGACATATACAGTTATTTTAGCTAATTCATATTGTATTTTCCATGTCCACATTAATTAGACATTAGCCATGTCCCAGTTAAATTTGACCTCTTTGGTTAAACTGAATACATTTTGTACATATCACTTTTTTTTCCCATTCTGTTTAACAAACAAGGTCTACTTTAACATAGACATGGCTAATTTTATAGTGACAAGGCTAATTTAAAAGAGACATGAATAATATATCAAGAATTGGCTAAAGTAACTGTGCATGTCTTAAGTTAAAGAGAATTGGCTAAAAATTAGGGTATTCCTATTAAATTTGCCGAAAACTGGTATATTATCCAAAAAGATTTGCTAGTGTGATCGGCTGATAGCTCTGAGTTCGATTTAATTCGCCGTTTCAGAAACTAAAGCATTGTGGGTAGAGTGTACACCAAAATACGTTGATTGGTCAAGAACGTAAATAACGTAACGTCATTGGTTGAAAATCAATTGTTTGTACACCAAAATCTCAAATACAATCACAGAACCCACAATTCCTTAGTTTCTGGAATGGCGAATTATTCTCCCGCTTGCCCATGGAAAGTAAAATCTATGCTGGGCAAGTTAAATTTGATGATGATTTGTCCGCTTGTTGAGTTGAAATTTTATTTATCTTCAATTCTGAATGGGGAAGGGCAAATACCATTTATTGGTGATTTGTCTGATGGGCAAGTTGAGGATTAATTTTTAAACCACCCTATGATAGAGGTCTTGGATGAAGTGTAAACCCAACAGACATTTTTCAAGGGAACATCAAAAAGTACTATTATGATCAAGTTTGTTTCCAATTGGCTTTGCATGTGGTTTCAGAGGAGAAGATTTTTCTACAAGGTCAATTGTGTCTAAAATTTTGTTCTAATTGCATTGGTCTAGTAAAATCAGAGAAGATAATTGAATATATTAAAGTAGAACAAGTCTAAGAGCCTTTGTGACAAAGTTTAGATCTAAATGGTCTATTGCAGTAAAAGTTTGAGATACCAATGTATGGTCATGTTCGCATGCAATGTACATGGTTCATACAGGTCATGAAATTTATAAAATCAATTTCAAGATCTGCTAAAGTCATGGAATCCATAAATTGTGATAAAAGTCACAGAAATTTGTTTTACAGCATAAAAAATAGTAATGGTGCATTACATGATACCCCCACGTTTCACAAAATTTCAAAATTTAAAAAGGCATATATAACTCCAGATCTCTTTGTACTTCCAAAGCCAAAATTACACTTGGCCTGTGTTTTATGGTAAACAACTTCCATACCAAATTAGAAGACAATGTATTATTTCATTCACAAGCTATCAGTCGGAAACCATAAAAGTCACAAAATTTCAAAGTCTCATGGGGCACAACTCCAGAACCCCTTGGACCTCTGAACCCCAAATCGAACTAATGGCCCGAGTTTTGTGGTAAATAAGTTACATACATGTACCAAGTTTGAAGAAATTATGTTATTTTGTTCCCAAGTTATAAGTTGGAAACCTTCGGGGACTGACAGACAGACACACAACTGAGGGTATCAAATAATACCTCGCCACTGTGAAAGATAAGTTTTGTTTTGTTGTCATCAAATCACATTTTTTTAACTACTAGAAGTATGAATGCAAAACAATTGACCAGGAACATGTCATGGATTTCGAATTTACAAAATGTACTGTTAATGAGGGGCCTGATGGGGGGGTCTCATCACGAATCACGAAAAATTTATTCGGACCAATCACAGTTCACGGGAAATTCATTTTGTCAATTTGATCAAGAATGATTCACGGCGATGACCTAATAAAGATTCACGACAAATTAATAAAATGGAAAACAAATCATGGGGAATTAAAATCCCCGATCACGGAGAACGAAATAAAGGTATCATACCACCAAAAGGAAATTCGTCTGCCAAAGGTTGTATGTTAAAATAGTACTTATCAATGGAGTATGGATATTTCTATGGGATGATTGAAATAGTTCTGTATCCAATGTAATTAACCTGGATACTGTTTGAAAGCTTAACATCTTAGGTACCCCAAAAAATCTTTCTTTTTGTTTCTTATCAGTTGTAATGAATTTTTTTTGTGAAAACAATGACATGACCATTTCACGGATTGGCAGTGAAGGTGAAAGTTGATTTTTGATAGTAGTGTACTTCCGGTGGAGGGCATTTTCTTATGTTAAATGAAAGTTGTCCTCAAAATTTTTTTGAAGGCTCATAATATATCTAATTAATTAGGTAAGAAGTTTCGCTTTATTTGAAACGACAGTAAATGTGCTATGGTTCTCAGAAAATGACCAATTTAACAAAGACAAATAGGGAAAAATCAATGGTGGTATGATACCTAAACCCCCTCTGTTAATTGGGAAAATTAAGATTGTAAGCTTGTTAAAATGAAACCACTCTCTCTCCTTTATCATGCGTCTTGCATCGACTTAGTCACCTGCATAGTCATACATGGAACTTGTCTTTTCTAAGTATGCTATTGAAGTGCCAGCAGCTTGTTGTATAAGGGATTGTGTCAGAACCTTGATTCATAATAACTAAAGAACTGTTCAGATGATTGCCAGAGGTCCATCCATTTACATGACTTTTTAAAAGTCGCCGAAACCTAAAACCAACAAAAAATTAACCAAAGTCTTCATTTTTATGATTGTTTACATGCCGGCTTCAATCAGCTGTTTATCACTTGAATACTGTATGATCGCAGTAAACCCAATTTTGATTGGCTAATATCTAGAATCTGGTTAACTCCCTTTTGAGAATCTGGTTTATATCCTTTCAAAAGCCAAAATCGTGTAAAAAAACATTTTTTGTGTAAATTTCTTCCAAATCCTATTTTTATCTTTATTTTGTTTCAAGATAAGGAAATTGTTAAGTTACATCCAAATCGTCAAAAATATGCCTTAAAGCCTAAATCGTCAAAGTTGGCAAGGATACAAGATGGCATCAAAATAACTTTGAAATAATGTTTGTACTGCGATACAGTGGAACATGTGATACAAAGAGGACACACTTACTAGTACTGTATTTATATAATAAAAGAAAAGAGACGTACTAGTACTGTAAATATTCCTCAATATACACGTACCGGCAAGTAGATTTGTACGACAGCAGTGATGGTTCCCTGGAGATTAATTATTAAATCATTTGTTCATGTATAAGGAGGAAAGGATTGTCTGCAACTATCATAACCCTTCAAAAATTAGCTAATATATAAAAAAAATGTACATGATGTATGTACATATGAAAAGAAATGTATGTACATATGAAAAGAAATGTCAAGGAGACAACATCCCATCTCCAGCTTAAAATGACCCAAAACAAAACATCTAGGGGTCGTGTTTTTGTACATGTAAGTCACACTGGGTGTTTAGAGACATAGACTTTGCTTTTTCTGTTTCTGCTGTAGAATCATCTGCTAATCAAGGTCTACATTTTTGTAGGTTCCAATGTCATGGACAGGGTTGGGGTAATTATGGTCGATACACTATGACCATGCATATGGTCATTTTTCAATACCAATTCCTCAATCAATTTTTAAAATTCCTTCTTCCTAAGTGAAAAAACTGCTAATGTCAATTCTTCTTTTCGCTTGACCATCAGCAGTTGAACCAATCTTATAATTTTACAACTAAGTTGTTACTATCAAATTTGAAAAGTTGATATCTTCTAAAACTTCATTGTAGACATATTAAAGAAAACTGCCTTTGTATAAATGCATATTTTTTTTTCTTAGGATGGGGGAATTCTTAATTTTACTTTTGAAAATATTTCAAAATCTTTTTTAATTATCTTTGATATGAATACAAATTTAATCTTATAATGCCATTTCTACCACATTTTTATATTTTTGTATCTGAATTTTTATCATGAAGATCATTTTTGGGAGGAAAACATGAAAGTACTAGTTTATTTTGGGGAAATAATTATATCACATTTATTATCTCCCTTGGTATTTTTTTCATTTTTCCATTTTTACAAAAATAATGAAAATAAATAACCATTTTATTTTGAAATATACCAAAGATCCTATCATTTATTGGAAATTAGAGTTTAAACTAACAATTTAGCATTTTCAACCTTTTGTTCTCAATTCTTGAAAAATAAATTGCAAAATGTAATAAACTATATATAACTTTAAATAACTAAGGCTGTATTCTGACACTAAGCATAAAGACAGAAGATTTCATGTGGTAAGAATAAACATATTGTTAAACCAATTCTATAGTTTGATTGCGTTACTTGAATTGTAATACTGTAAGATAGGTTCAGCAATCTTAAACTTTTATTTTCCAATTGTTTAATCAATTAGGAAAATTGACTTCGATATTTTAACTTTAAATAATGACGACTTCAATATGTATTATAAGGACATCTACCCTAAAGAACTTACTTTGAATAAAGGCAATTTTGATCATCATCATTGTCCGTTCTTAGACATCAATTTTGATATAACGAATGGTAAATTAGATACTAAAATTTACGATAAAAGGGACAATTTTTCTTTTCTCATAGTTAATTATCCATTTCTGGATGGCGATGTTCCATTAGCGCCATCATGTGGTGTTTACATATCTCAACTTGTTCGATTTGCTCGAGTTTGTAATAACGTTTTCAATTTTAATGAACGGAATCTTTTCATAACTGAAAACTATTACATCAGGGTTTTCGTTTTCACAAACTAGTTAAAACCTTTACTAAATTTTATCACCGATATAAAGACTTAGTTCATAAATACAATGCAACCTGTAAATATCTAATCAAGGCTGGTATTTCACATCCCTTATTTTACGGTAATGTTTTACATAAGAGTAAAAAATACATAAACTCGCCTAATAAACATACAAAACCTTTAAATCGTCTAATTCATAAGGGTTATAATTACGGTATTGTCGTCAAGTCATTACGTATGGCCTTCTTTGGTATTAACATTGATTTTTTTGATAGGGTCTTTGCATTTTATCTAAACACATTCTAAATTATTGCATGGACATGGGTTATGTATTCTGGTATATGCATGAATAACACAATACCGAAGTTACTGTAAATTCATTTTCTGCATATGCGCATTTCGACAACTTATGTCTCATCAGTGCAGATAAAACCAAAACATGAAATCATTATGCTAAACTCCTCACAGGAAGGGATCTTGGTGGAAGCTGTATACTGAGGGTACATAACTTACTTTGTCAGTAGGTAATGGGTCTGGAGCTGGCATGTCAGTTAACTGCTAGTAGTCTCTTGTGATTTCATGTTTATGTCCGTAAATTTAGTTCTTCACAACTGACTCAGTCCTGTTGCCAACTGAATTTTACTGTTGTTACGATTGTTTTTTGATTTATCACATTGGCTGTAGGGGGAAGGTTTGGGCCAAATAAAACAAGAGCTGTTGCCGAATGGCAGCCAAAGATACCCCCGCTAAATGAACCCCTAATCGATATGGTAAGCGCAAAATTAAGTTGGTGTGGACACAATACAGGTGTGGACACAGTACAAGTATGGACACAATACAAGTATGGACACAATGAAAACACTCTGTCTAAATCAGACAAATATAAAATTCACCTTTTTCAGCCTATTTGACATTTTACACATCTACATATAGTGTTCTTCCTTTGTCTAAAGTTTCATCAAAATCCTTCAAGTGGATTTAGAGGAGTTGTGCATAAGAGGTAACCCATCATGCCCATACAAAGGGAATCAATGAAAATTCAAAGTCGAATTATCTCCCCTTCCTGGTTTCTGACAATAATTATATTCCTTCATGCACATCTCCATATAGTGTTCTTCCTTTGAGTAAAGTTTCATCAAAATCCTTCAAGTGGTTTAAGAGGAGTTGCACTTACGAGAAGTGTGGACAGACGGACAGACAGACAGACAGACAGACAGACAGGGTGATTCCTATATAACTAGTTTAACCCCGCCGCAGCAGGTTTTCACCTGTCCGAAGTCAGGAAATTTATTAAGCCTTTGTGTGTCTTGTCTTTTTTCTAGTTCGTTTACTTTATGTCTATAGGGGTCTAGGATGATGTTTATTTCGCTGAACTTGATTACTCTTTATTCAAGGGCCGACTCCAACCTGCCATTGGGTGTGGGGTTTTCTCACCGTTCATTGAAGATCTTATGGTAGCTTTGAGTTGTTATTACTCTTCTTTGTGTCATTGTCTCTTTGACACATTCCCCGTTTCCCTTCTTTTTTCTATTCATCTGTTTTAGAAACAGATGGTGGCAATTTTTAAAACTGATTAAGGCACATTTTAATTTTTAAAATGTAATGGTAATTAATTGTAATGCATTACATTTTTTTTATGTAATGCCAAGTACATGTAATATGTAATGAGGAAATTTGCATTACAATGTACTGGTAATTTAATTAATTAGTCACAAAAAGGCTTAAATGCCAATTACTTTTGAATTACTTTTCAATTACGTTTGTTATTTTGATTTCTCCTGGCTAGAAAATGGCATTAACCAATCAGCCACCTAATAGATCTTTCAAAAACATACGGTATATTTGCTTCACTGACTGTGTGACGGGTGCTGTTTAACAGAGCAGGACATGCTTACCCTTCTGGAGCATCTGGAGCACTGGAGTTCACATTGTGAGTGCCTTTGTTTTGAATGTTGTAATTTCTATTTCTGTGCTTTGCATCTGACTAACGTCATTCACTGGACAACCAAAATTCTTAATTTACTCGTCTGTCTCTTAATAATTAAGTGAAATCTGGTTAAATTAAGAGATTGACGAGTAAATTCAGTGACGATTTTTAAATCAAGAATGTCCAAGTTAAAATCAGATGTTCCAATTAAATTAAGAGTGGACGAGGAAATTAAGAGAGTGTCCCAGTTAAATTAAGAGAATGTCCCAGTTAATCAACCAATCAGAAACTAGAACAACATCTACCAATATTGGTTATATAGAGTAAATGGAAAAATAGATACATATTTTATTTATAATTTTTTTTTTCGTATCTGTTTTTGATGAACGTCCGTGGTAAATATTTCATAAATACAAACATATATATATTGCAGCTTTCTGTAGACTTTTGTAAGAATGTTAAAAAAATAACTTTTCACCATACATTTGTTGTATTTTCATTACTTTTATCAATTAAGTATAAATCCTCGGTAATTTTGTGTATTGATTTAGTGTACTGTTATTTATAGAGGGCGCTAAAATTACACAGGTAAGGTATGAATAAAAGATAGATTTTTATAGCACTTCAAAATTTAACAATTGTTTCTTTTCTTTCAGACGAATAAATCAGGTAAAAAAATAATTTTTGCATGATTTATAAATTTTAGTTGTTACTAATTTCATGTTTATTGTTGTTTACAACTTTGACTTCTTATTTAATATTTGAAAACGTTGTTTTACTTAGTTTCATTTGTGTTTTTTTCTCAAGGTTTTTTATATATATTTTATAAATTAATTTATTAAATATTGTTACATTCTTATTGCTTTCAAGATGTATACAATTTTACAATGTTCTGGGTTTTTTAAAGTTTACTTTTTAACTTTATATTAACCATTAACGTTCTATCAGTCAAGGACTATATATAACAGTTAGTTATACATAGTCTCTGTATCAGCAAACGCAAGTTTATTTNAAAAAAAAAGAATCAAATGTATACTTTCTTTCATATTTTGTTTGATCAATAATGCAATTTTGATTCCTAAAAGAAAATTTAATAAATCACATTTGTGTTATACAGTTGCTCAAATTTTTAGTCAAGAAAATTCGCTCAGTTTTTTAGTTAGTAAAATTCACTCACTAAAAATTACTCAGGACTGTTTTTCCAGATTTCGGTGCTGACCTGATAGCCGATTTATTTGGGAACTTTCAATATCTAAATTTCTGAAAATTATTTTAAAGGAGTTAATCCCCTCCTTGCATAGCTCAGTTCTTACCTGACCAGTTTTTACACATATCTGAGGCATGATATATTTCACAAAAGGATATGGAGTAAATGAACACGAGACAATAACACATATGTAAACTCCAACTGCAATAAATTTTAATGAGCTGTATTATTATTGGGATATCTTCAATTTTTTTTTTTTGGTGATATTTTAGTCCAGACGTACTGGGATATGGAATATTGAATCCCCCTAAACAAGCCTATATTTTGATTTATGGTCTTCTTACTACTTTGGTTTGATCTGCACCGAGGAGACACAAGTTGTTGAAGGACGTCCTTGAGTTGTCGAAATGGCCATATGCAGATACTAATTTCAAAATTCTGTACATTTGTATTTTGTTACCTTTTCCCAATTCTACAAGAAAGTTTAGGACAATTAGGTCAGGATCAGATTTAGATTCGTAATATTGAAGTTGCATCAACTCAATGATTCACGAAGTACATATATTGTTTCAAGTCATGTTTCATGTTTAATAAATATCTTCTTTTCTAAAGTAAATGAGTTGATTAATTAATATTTGTGCGGAAATAAGAAAGTGTCAGTGACCACGTGTAATCCACTTGTTACCAGATCCAGACGTGTGCTTTAATAAAAGAAGACTGCCAATTTCTGTCAGATTTTTGTGTCATAAACATTAATAGGAAACACTTACAATGGCCGAACATTACAATCATATGTCACAATCAACCACGGAACTGCACAAGAAAAACAATAAAATGACAAAAGACAAACATAGATAACGATAGGAACTCGGGAAAGCCGGACATGCACGCACGAAACACGTTGTATTCAAGTCGCCTGCTGATTGGAGATATACCGTTTGGCCAGTCACAGGAGTAGGAAATTTTATCAAAATATCAAATACGAAGGCCCACAAAATAAAGTTTCACGAACGTACCCATTGCACTCCTATTTGTTTCACTCATTACGTTCGTGAAACTTCATTTTGTTGAGCTTCCTATTTGAACTTGTATATTGATGAAATGTCCGACTCCTGTGGATTATGATGGATAACGGGAGAGTTACACAGAAGTGTACCCGTACAATGTATTATTTTATTCCTCCTAACTGGGACTAATATGTAATGTTAATGTTATAGTTTTATAGTTTGTATATACTTTATGTCATATGTTTTGTTTATATGCCTTCAGCCCAGTTGGGCATAAATGTGCATTTATGAATAAAGTTAT